>SCLG01000418.1:50838-73692 GCA_004367875.1 Oikopleura albicans
CAATTAAAACATAGAAGCCCGTTAGCTCAAGCGACGTGTAGGGGTTAATACCGTGTTCCGCTGAATTGAAAAAACCGGAAATGCCGTGTCAATTTTATTCGTCTGAATTGCCCGATCGACAAAACAAAAGTGAAAATATAAGCTTTTGATTGAGCCATCAAAAGTCCGGCTGAGCTCGACGGTGAATATTATAACCCCCAAAGGTCAAGCCGAGATTAACCCACGAATATACTTTTTTTACTTAACTCAACCAAATCAAAAATTATAGTATATCAAAAATGTTTACTTTTTTAATTGCGTAAACTGCATTTTTTGTCGACAAACCTAAAAAACAATTTTTCGACAGACCTAAAAATCCTATTTTGTCGACAAACGTGAATAATATCAAGTTTTCGATAAACATAAAACCTAAAAAGGCTAATTTATCGATAAACGTCAAAAGGTCCTTTTATCGACAAACCTTAAAAAACTATTAGGTCGACAAACGTTAAGAAAGCCTTTTTATAATATTCCCTGCGGACTTTTATATCATATTTGTCGACATTATTGGTATTTATGTTTGTCGACAAAGAATATTCTAACTTTGTCGACAAAATAATATTTTAAGTTTGTCGACAAAATGGCATTTCGGGTTTGTCGACGAAATGGTATTTCACATTTGTCGACTAATGAGCGTCTACTTTTTGACAATCATTTTTCGAGTTTTTGCAAGCTCAACTACCTAACGCTCAAGCTGAATATCATAAGACGGAAAGGTCAGGTAAGAAGTAGCCCGGAAAATATCCTTGAAGGTTTCTTTTTTCGCCTCAACTGAACAAACTGAAAAAATATATTCTCCCAAAGCTGTATATTTGCATACTGATGCCAATCGGTAAATACACGGCAGCGCAACGAACTGACAAAAGCGATTATGACGTTTTCCCAAAAACTAAATAATATTGTGCGGGCCATCATTGCACTTCCATTTTTTTTATTTTAGTTTATTTGTATTGGTCGTCATGCTGAATATGCCGCAGTTTCTTTTTTGGACGAAATATATATATGATATATTCATGTACTTTCAAACATATACGCTTATCATTTCAGAAAACATATTTGCAGGTAACAGTCATGCGGAAGAATATGTTTCGCAAAATGTCGACGAAATATGATCCGAAAAATTTCGACGAAATATGTCTCGCAAAATGTCGACGAAATATGTTTCGCAAAATGTCATTTTTTTTTGTCGACGAAAGTTTCCTTTTCAATTTGCTCGAAAAATATCTTAAAATAATAATAATCCTTGTCTTAATAAAAATCCTTGTCTCAATAAAAATCCTTGTCTAGTTGGTCGACAAAATATTTTAACAAAGTTGGTGTTGTCTAATTTTAGTCGACAAAATATCTTTCTTGAAAATTGAACTAGATTTCGTTAATTTTACAAAAGCCCGCATTTTCCACCAAATCTAGAGGTAATTATCACAATTACAATTAATAATTACAATTAATAATAGTCCTTAACGATGAAAGTGTGAAATACAATAATTTCCGAAAACGTCGACAAAACCGTCGTCGACGAACGTTTTCCCAAAATTTTTCTTATGCCAAAAATCATAATAAGAACTCAAACCACGCCGAAAATCGTTTTGTTCATTATGGTGAATATATTTTGCAGTTTTGGATGCAAATATATGTTCAGGTACGTAAATTACTGTTTTAAAAATAAGTTGGTAACGTACAGTCATGTACCAAAAATATTTTTAGTTAAAGCGCTACTGTTATATATTTGATTGACATTAAACGTTTTTTTGGATAAAGTTATCTGGACATATTAGTTTTATTTGTACGAAAATATGACATGTACTTGACATTGTTACGATGTCAATTTCTAGAAAAAATAAGACCTACCGAGATAAATATTTTTTTTTCATATTCCAATTTTCCAATTTCGGAAAGCTCAGTATTGTAAGAAATTTGAAAAACGGACGAAAAAACACTATTCAGCTCGGTATCATATTTCAAACACCAAAATTTGCCCTTTTTATATTCTAGAAAATTTACAGAATGTTTAAAATGCACCGTATTATTTCCTAGAATAAAAAAACGACAACTTTTGGGCTTTTAAATATGCTGGACTATATTTTTAGAAGCCAGTTCTCGAATTTTACATAAAAAATCAGATTTTGTAAAATTGTGTCGCCAGTTAATCGCATGAGCCAGATATTATTTGATTTTTTTGTATTTTGTATGTTATGCAGAAGGAATCCGTTTAGCACAAGTTATTATCGAAAAAAAAGCCAGAAACCAAGAATTATATACTTATGCTTGTTTTTGGGCAAATATGATGAGCTTTTTAAAATGCGTTGATTTTGAAATTGCATTTACTTCATGACCAAAACAGGCTTATTTGTGTCATGCTGAATATGTGGTAATTGTGGATCGAAAAATTACCGTGTGTACTTGAGTATTTTCGTTTTTCATACTTTCCGCCCACAAAAAATAGCTTCCAAAAATTAAAAAAAAAACTTTAAACTTTGAAAAAAGCGTGTTGGAAAGCGCCACTCGAAAGAAACTCAAACGTGTTGAATGGCTAGTTTTTTTTTATCTAACTGCTGTATCTACTTTGAGAGGAGGCATCAAACTACCAACGATTAAAAACTCATTGTTCAAGTAGGACACCGCCGCTAAATGCATCTATAGATAAGTATTACTTGCTGCCAAACGTATATAGTTTTTAAATGCAACTTTTTTTAAACTTGAAAACGACAGCCCAAACTTTAGAAGATAAGTTTATAACAAAGCACAAAATGCATACCTGCCCAGCTTTTAACACGTGATTTACATTTACAAAGAGGTCATATGGGGTCATATTACAAAAGGGGTCATATTAACATTAGAAAAGGGGTCATATTTACATTAGAAAAGGGGTCATATTCGCATTAGAAACGTGGTCATATTGGGAAAATTCACGAATAAATATCAGTATTACATATATATTTGGGGCCTTAGATCAAATTTATCACGTGACAGGTTGAACTTGAGCCAAAACTCGATTAACCCACAACAATCCACTTTTTAATTTTACGTCGAATGACCAAATTATTTTTGTTTTCCAGAAAAAATGATCTAGATCACTGACATTAAAAAGGCCCCTAACCATAACCGCTTTCGGTGGTCAATAAGCCCGCTATNTATTTTTTTTTATCTAACTGCTGTATCTACTTTGAGAGGAGGCATCAAACTACCAACGATTAAAAACTCATTGTTCAAGTAGGACACCGCCGCTAAATGCATCTATAGATAAGTATTACTTGCTGCCAAACGTATATAGTTTTTAAATGCAACTTTTTTTAAACTTGAAAACGACAACCCAAACTTTAGAAGACAAGTTTATAATAAAGAGCACAAAGTGCATACCGGCCCAGCTTTTAACACCTGATTTACATTTACAAAGGGGTCATACGGGGTCATATTACAAAAGGGGTCATATTTACATTAGAAAAAGGGTCATATAGGGAAAATTGTGTTAAAAGTTCCTTTAACAGGGTGAAATCCAATTCCGGGTCATTTCTCGATTTTGACTCAGAATCCATTTCGTCCCAGAATTATCGAAAATTCGGTTTTCGAAATTTCGTTTTATGGTATCATCAAAAACCGTCCCAGAAATGGACCTCTCCCCGAATTGGACATAAAAACTTTTTTGAAATAAATGTCCCGAAATCGAACGTTTTTTGAAAAGTGTCTCAGAATCGGGTGTTCCAGTATTGGACTACCCCCTGTACTGGCAACTGGTAGTTTTACATACAACTATACCATATAAGTTATATGATATAACTAATACATATCACTCATACGTATCACTAAGACAAATCACGCATACATATCACTAATAAATATCAATATTACATATATATTTGGGCCTTAGATCAAATTTATCACGTGACAGGTTGAACTTGAGCCAAAACTGGATTAGCCCACTACAATACACTTTTTAATTTTACGTCGAATGGCCAAATTATTTTTGTTTTCCACAAAAAAATAATCTAGATCGATGACATTAACAAGTCCCCTAACCATAACCGCTTTCGGTGGTCAATAAGCCCGCTATAAATAGCAATACCATAAAATTTGCAACGAAAATAAATTTTCCACGTGTCACATGAGTTGCACTATAATAGGTTTAAACGGAAAAACATGCATCATCTGTTGGCATTAATGTGTTTTTTCGGCATTCTGAGATATATTCTGCGTTCGACTGAAAGTATGTTGCGGTTAATAAAGAAGCTACTGAAAATTCCTTGACCTCGAACATATTCACCACCTTTTTACGTCTTCCTACTGGCTCACTTGTACTTTCTAGTTTTCAACCAATAAAAAAGTCATTGATCCATATTTTATTATTAGTTTCTATTGCACCAACTGTGCCAAATGGCACATATATCATAATTATTCCCTAATACACCGCCTTCGCAGTTACCGTGCAGATACGCCCGCTCGTGCTTTTATCGGGTAGGTTTTTCCCCAAAAACTTTTTCTCTTCTCCGTTTACGCCCTAAGACGAAATTTTCCACGCCATTTACCCTGCGCAGTTATTGTTCTCCGGTTCCGCCTACGTCCTACGCAGATATCCGGCATGTTTTTTTTCGCGAAACCTGGCCGATAACTGCGCAATATTTAATGTTCAATGTTTGGCCCTTTTATTTTAATTTATTTAGTTATCTTCGGCGAAGCGGCCAATATCAATATTATCTCGGAGACCTTTCTCTTAAAAAAATGATAGTCATATGACTCCTGGGATATATTACTTTAAACTTCTAAATCAACGTTTTTGCGCCCGAATTTCGAATTAATAAAGTTTAGAGATTCATACTGTTAAATAAATATGAATGTGTTAATAAAATTAGGAAACTATAATAATATAATGACTGTCTCGTGAAGCACATTCGGCGTTTCAGGACTTAAGGATGGGCCGGTAACATTATTTACAACAAATATTCATAATTCCACGCTAACGCAATTAAAAAATGCAATTTTCGTGTGTCAGATTATTTTATATGTAAATCTCTATGTCTAATATGACAATAATTTCGTACAAGATGGTTTCCTCGTACTTATTTAATTACACCTTACAATTAATGATGAAAATATGTGAGGACGTGCTCGTTTTATTTGATTTTTGATCAGCAAAAAATTGTGCATTATCCACAAAAAAATCCTATAAAATTACCCGAATAAGGGCTAAAATAACCTGAGTAAAATTTAAGGTTTCCGAGTTTTACTGTAAATTTGCAACATTTACTGACCGTATAGAGTACCCTGCGACCAGTTCGAATATCTCGAAAAACATGTAATTTACAACGTTTTACGATTAATTTTGAAATTCACTAAACTCGCGATCAAAGTGAAGGTCCTTGATAAAATGCAGACATTGGAGGTCTCATTTGAAATTTATTTAGGTTAAACGTTTATTGGCACGTTTAACGATGAATATATACGGTATACGGTATACCCTAGCTGTTTCAACTGAATGTTTAATGGAATTTTTTTAATAGTTTTTCGATATTCACTCAAAAAAAAAACAATTTTTTTTTTATTTTTGACAAAATGGGACCTTTTTCCAAAAATAGATTTCAAAAATAAGTATGAACACCCTAAGTATACGATATAATGTATACCAATTTGTGAAATAAAAAAAAATTGGGAGTAATTGACATTTGAAATTTTTTTGATTTTTTCGAAAAAAAGTTTTTCAAAAATAAAACACAAAAAGTTGACAGAGCTTTCTTGCGGTTTGTTTCTTTTTTGATCAATTCACTTCAAAAAAAATCTATAAAGCTATATTGTTTATATTTGATTTGTTCGCTGAATGATTTCAAAACCGTTCCAATATTTTTACGAAAAAAACACTTGCTAAATAGGGTTTAGCAAAATCATCATATAATTGCATGTAAACATATTTGGTCAATGGAATAACAAACTAGTAATAACAATGCATTATGAAAGAAGATCGTCGTGTACCGATTACGGTCGGTTTTTTGGACTAATTAAATGAAAAACCGCAATAAACCGAAGGCCAAAACCGTGGACTTTTGTTTGAGAAAAATGTAACTATTTTTGAAGTTCAAAATTTGAACAGTCAAAAAGTGAGTTACTGCCTGATAATTAAGGTATTATTTAACGTATTAAATTAAGTAATGTATTAAAGTAATGTATCTATTTTTTATCTAAAAAAACTAATAAAAATATGTTTTTATCGTGGCTGCCCTATGATGTGTGGGTCACAAATAACGCTCATTGGCCGAACTCCAGACGCAAACCAATCAAATAATTGCATTGTTAGAGTGCACTCAACATTAGCTTATGATAAAAAAAGTGTCATTATTGAGTTTTTTACATAATTTCGAAATTGATGAGCATAAAAAATGTAACATTTCCAAAAAAACTCGAAAACTAATATACAGTGTACGTCAATGACAAATGATGTCAAACAAAAAAAAAATCAGCAATATAAGTATCGGAAAAATGTGGTTACCAAATTACCAAAACAACCTTACCAAACATAAAAACCAGCGGAGATGGTAAGTATGGAAACCCCCATTTGAAATATTGTTGAGATCTTAGGAATTCATTTCCCGAAAACCACCAGACTTTTTAAACGTGGAATCGCTGAAAACCATATCCGAATAGCAATCAGCTAATAGACGTTTGGCCCAAAACCTTACAGTTTTGAAAAATAAGTATCAAAAATACGTACAGAGGGGCCGCCGAGTAAGGGACGGTTTCCTGTTTTGAAAAAGCGTCACTTACTTGGCGTCAAAATTTTTTTCCATAAAAAACCGTCCCTTACTTGGCGGCCCCTCTGTATCCCAAAGCTTTGAAAATTACAAAAAGGGCTACATACGGACCTCATATTGAGGGACACTTCTAATAGGGAAAAATACGGTAAATATAAATACAGTCCCTGTTCCTAGGGCGTTACGCCCAAAGCGTTACGAAATGACGCCATAATTCACAAGAGTTTAGAATAAGGTTAATTCAGAATTTTTCAGCAACATGTTTCAAATTGTACGTCGTTTAAACATACGCTTAAATAAATAAAAAAAGAAGTCATGGACCAAAGCGTTACGATTTTTGAGCACCAAATCGTAACGGTTTTGGAGCAGGGACTGTTTATTAAAAAATCAAAGGTTTTCAACTTATTTTTGCTGTTTTTTATATCCTTTTATATGAGACCGCTCTACATTGCTAAAAATGTGAAGATAACTGCAAATTAAAAATTGCATTGGACAGTTAATTCAATTGAGCAAATTTGTAACCATTTTAAAATTGTAACTTATCTCAGTTTTATACAAAATATTCCCAACATATCATGCGCCTTATTAAAACATTACGTGAAGAAATTGTCCCTAATTTCGAACACGGCGTTTTCGGACATTCCAATTTAATTCATCGCCGCCAACTGAGGATACATTTTTTTGCGTCAAAAAATGTCCTTCTGTAATGCTTTATCCAATTTTTTTTTTTTGCAAAAAATGGCATTATCTACTCGGCCTATTAATAAATTTAAAAGGAATGACACTTCAACCGCCAAATTCCTGTTAGATTATAATTTTAGGTCATTTTTTGCACAAAAAAAATGAAATCAATTGGCCAAAAACAGGGCGGAAAATATAGTATGGCGAATCCGATGGAATCCGTAACAAAATTGCTAACAATATTAAATCCATTGTACGGAATTCAAACATAAAGTAAAAATTGAAAATCCAAATATTCATCGAAATAAAAAAAAAATTACAGTGTGAAAAGGAAGAAGCGCCCCCACGATTTTGCTTCGTGGACAAAAATTTAATTTACTTGATTTTGGAATATAAGGATCGTAAATTAGAAATAAATTCTGCAGAACTTGGACGTAAGGCCACGAGTAAAAAAATCAAATAACAAAAAATGAAGAAAAAACATGCACAACATGTATCACAAAAGGTATATAGAGCGTCCACCGTAGAAATGTCGCAGATTCGTATTCTAGAAATTTGTTTCACTCGTGGCAGATTAAAAAAAAATTCTAGAATACGAATCTGCGATATTTCTACGGCGGACGTTCTATATAATTTTACCCAAAAATCTAGAACTTAAGGATTTCACTAAAATAACATGTTTTTATTAAGTACTATTTTATTTCGTGGAAAAAAAACATAATTTTACATTTGAAAAACTTTATAAGTTGTAAATTATAACCCTTAAATCCGAAACCTTTTAGCCAACCCAAAATCCGTTTTTTCGATTTTTTGTCGATTTTCTGTAATTCTCCTATATTACAACTAGATGCATGTTTTTAATTGTACACGCAAGGTATTAAGAAATAAGTGTTTTATCAAAAATAATACTCGATTCCAAGCATAAGCCAAAAATATATAGACACGAGTTTCTCCCGACGAGTTAACTGTTGTTTATCATTTGTATCATTCACGCAATTGAGAAAAAAATGCAACAAAATAGTTAACAATATTAAATCCGTTGTCTGGAATTCGAACATATAACAAAAAACTCGCAAAAAAATTCAAATGAATTTCGGCCCCCACCATTTTGAAAGAAAAAAAAACTACTAGAATTCGCCTCAAACAAGCATTATTACGAAAATTGAATATTTACTAAACTTTTTGTACCGCAGAGAAAAATGCAATAAACGAATTGAAAGTGTAAAACTCATTTTTAGGTTAATTACGCTTTTTTTCTCTTCGGCACTTTCTGCTGTAAAATGTGCGTTCCATAAAAAAATGGAAATTTTTGAGCATTTAGTGGTTATTTTCTGTGGTGTATTGAGTTATTTGCAGTATAAATGAGAATTTTTTTTTTACAAAAATTGCAATTTTAACCGTTTAGTAGATAAAACTCACGCTTATTGTACACGAGAATTTATGCTTTTTTAAATACATTGAAAAATGATTTTTTTTGTTTTCATTTTCAAAATTCATTTGACCAAAAACGTCCTAATGATAAACAAACCAAAAAAATGATTTTTTTCCAAAAACAAATTACATTTAGAAAAAGTTCAAAAAACATTATAAACGTGATGAGTACAAATTCATTTCAAACGAAAAAAAAACTGTAAAATTTCACCAAATTTGGCACCGGGGTCTTTCGGGAAAACCGTTTTTTGGATAACACGTTTTGCGGAGAAATAAACAAGAATTTTTTTACGGAAAAAAAACATAAGGAAATTGATTTTCGGAGAATATGCATGAAAACGTTTTTCGGAGAAAATGCAAGAAAAAGTTTTTCGGGGGAAATGCAAGATAACGTGTTTTTCCGAGAAAATTCAGGAAAACGGTTTTCGGAGAAACTGGAAGAAAATTTTTTTCCGCCAAAATACGTAAAAAACTTCTTATTGAGCTAAATCTCAGTGTCAAATCTACGTTTTTCCGCAAAAGCGTTTTCTCCGAAAAACCGCGGTGCCCCAAATTTACATCGTGCTATTGTTTTTGTTTTCTACACGATAAATTCTAGTTCATAACCGCGTCATTTTCATTTTTTTGCAATCTATACGTTTCTTTAAAATGTAAACTTGATGTGAACATGAAATTCAAAAGAATGAAATGGATCAAGTGACACGCCATTTTGATCTTGATATTAAGAAATCGCATTTGGCATTTTGAAAATGATGAATTGAAAATGGCTCCATCTTGGAAGTTATTGTCAAACGGCTATTTCAGGTTTAGCCGTTTAAAGTTTTTTTGATAATTAAACAAATTATTTACTCCTACATAACAAAATAAATACCGACAAATGGATAAGACTCGATTAGTCAATTGTGCCACGAAATTAGAAAATCGTGAAAAGTCAATCGAGTTAAAAATTGTTGTTAACTCTCAGGGGACTTCTGGAATTGCATTTTTTTCGAAATTGTACACAGGACCCCCTTCCGCAGTATTTTCAACAACACAATTTATGGTACTTCCGGTTACCGGAAATTGAAGATTTTTTTTTAAAGTTCAAAAAGTCAATTGAGCCAGAAAATTGTTATTAACTCTCAGGGGAAGTCTGGAATTAAAAGATTTTAAAAATTGCAAAAAAAACCCTGCCGTAGTATTGTTTGAACAAAACGATGCATGGTACTTCCGGAAACCGGAAGTTGAAAATTTTAAAACAAAGTTTAAAAAAATCTAGATTCAACCTAATTATTAAAAATTATGGGTGTGAAACGAAAATAACGCCTCCTAATTTTGGTGGGCAGTAAATAAAAAACGTGTACATGGGTCACCAAATAAGGGTTGCTTTCGTGTTTTGACAAACGGACCTTTATATGGCGACCGGACCCTAATTTCGTATAACCAACCTCATTTGAGGGGCTCTTATTTGGGGACTCTTCTGTAATAAGAATATAAATAACGGTATTTGTTTACATATTCTAAGCAATACAACCTTCATTTAGCAAATTCTTTGAAAATATTAAAAATCCACTTTAATTTTAATTTTTTAATTTTAACTCGTCACCGGAAACATCACCCGGTTAAGAGGCCCTTAATGCATAAAGATCCGTTTTTTGACCGGGTTAATTCCAAACACAGAAACATTTGTGATATAAGTACTAAATTTGAATTTCTAAGTGTGCATTAACTTTCAGTAACGTACCATTAATATTTCTATGAGTTTTTGCCCTCTCATGACGGGCTCATAAGTCATCTAAGTTCAAGTTTCATCGTTAAATTTTCTAAAATAACTATGTTTTACATCAAGAAACGCAAATAACTTCATGTATAGGTATCCTTACGTTCGATTAAGCAACATATTTTAAATATTCAATTAAGTAGCAACAATATATAATTGTGAATTTGCTGCGTTACCTTTAAAGGACCTGGTGAAAACGCAAAACTCCGCAAAAAATAAAATCGTTTAAGCAATTCGGCCCAAATTAACCATATTGGATTCTTGTGTAATAGGATCGGCCCAATTATCGTATAAAGCGGAACTTTAATTAAAATGGCAGTTATGCAGGAGAAATATTTGCCCAAAACGAAAAAAAAACACACGGAATTTGAAATAGAAATCCACTTTGATTTTGTGTTAATTTGAATCTTTTAAATTCTGCTAATCACGTTGCGACCAAAAAACATTTCTTAGTTTTTTTCGACTAGTAACGTAGTACTATAATTTTAGTTTTAGCGAAAAAAACATATTTTTGATTCATCAAATCCTAGTCATTACCAGGAAAAAATATTTTACGAAGTATTTAACTCTCAGAACACATATTGTAACGTCCATGGCTCGGCAACAGCCAGCTGGTTGTCCAGTTCGACCGGCCAACTCATATTTTTTTGAACTTGAGAGGCCAGCAGAGGCCAGCTTATTATTATTTTCGAGCTTGATAGGCCAGTCTAGGACAGCTCATTGTTTTTTTAATTATGCCGAGCCCTGGTAACGCCTAAAAGTCTAACTTGTGAACTCATGAACTTTTTACGCATATTTTTGTAGAAAATATACAAATTAGAAAACTATTAATTAGAAAATGATATGTTAATGAATTAGAGTACTTAAAAACTACTAGAATCAATTTAGAGAAATCATGACGGTATACCGCGGCCGTTGTTTACGAAACGTTCTGACGAAAAAATTTTTTTCCGATTTGGTTCGAAACTTTATATCACGACATTATCATTTTTTTTATTGGAATGAGACCAAGTAAGTTTTATTAATGTACTTGATTACTGTCGTAAAATAATGACCGAAAAACGAAATAAGGGGGTATGATTGGTAAAAATTATACATTCGGCCAATTACAAGCCCGCTTCGCGATAACCAAAATCGCAGAGTGGGTTCTAGATTCCATAATACACAAAATTTTGTCATTTGAAAGGTTTATTTTGAATTGATTATGCTATGTTGGTTTTGAATCGCATCTCATTTAATAACGCGCCTCATTTAACTCTCAGGGGGAAGGAGTTTTTGGGAACCCCTTAGGGGGAAAATGCGTGTAAATAAACACGCACATAAAAAATTCACAATAATTTGCAATAATTCAAAAACAACTGGTAAAGCCAATTTATAGAGCTCGTCAAACTACGTCTATCTGATTACTGAGAAATTGATTTGGGCCACCAGGGCCCCCTATAGAGCTGTTTGAAATATTGACGGGGGGTCCGCAATACCCGTTTAGCCCTACGGGGCCTCCATATGCCTTAAATCGACGAAAAAAAACAAGATGCGTGTCTATATACACGTACTTCCCCCTGGGAGTTAAAAATACCTTTTTGAAGCGAAATGTGGAAAACGTCGTGTGTATGAGGTAAAGAATAAATTTAAAAAAAAACGAATGTTATATTGTCTAAATAAAATGGGCCGTTTTGTTTTGCACATCATAAGGTCCATTTAGAACTGCTCATTAAAAGATAAGATTTTGATTTAAACACGACCTATTTATGTTTTTAGGCAAACCTAAGGCGTTCCTCGGTAGATGATAATTATGTATTTATTACAGACGAAATTACGTTAGAATCAAGTTTATTTGGGTTGTGCGGCGCAGAGTTAGTGGATTTAAAATTTCTTAGGTATTTGGCATTAACAAAACGGTGTTACCCTAATTCTGGACACGTTTAACTCCGAGTGCAGGATGAAAGGCTTAAAATATAGATAAAAAATATTAACAACGCGGCAGCAGGGGGGGTTAGTGCTGACTCAACATTATACACTGCTTTGCGGACGACGCGTCCCTAGTTATTGCTAATTTAATCAAAATAACAGATTTTTTTGGATGTTCAAAGTTAGCTCCCAAAATCCAAAACGTGTTTTGAACTTTTTTTAAACCTAGAATTCTAACGCAAATTGAAATTTTCTTTGACCGTATGGGGACGCTCAGACAGCAAGGCTTTGAGCAATTTTCCTATGATTTGAAACGCTATTCTGGCGTGACCGTTACAGTCTGAGCGTCCCCATACGGTAACTATACCAAAATCAAAAATAAAATTTTTAAATCTAGAATTCTAACGTAAATTTAAATTTTGCAATTACCAAAATAAATTAAAAATATTTTTTTTAGAAACAGCTACCATAATTAAGACAAAGAAAATATATAAGGTCGGTTTAGACTGAATTCAATCAATATGCAAAAAAAAAATACTGAATAGATTGGGCTCGACGCTGATTGGCTAAACCGATGGTTAGTTTCTCCTTATCGGGTAATTACTAAAAAAATTGCGACTGTCAAAATACTGATCGAATTCAATCTTAAGGACGGGTCTATAGCGTTTTTTCCAAAATTTACTTCACGGGAAAACGCTATAAAATCTATTTCACGCCATTGATTTCATTAAGTTGTGTTACGAGCTTATGTAGAAATGTTGGAAGTATCTCATGAGAAAATGTTCGACATCATAACCACCCACGTAGTGCCACCACGTGGGCGTGAAGTTGAAGAAAAATCATATTTCAAACTCTATAGGCTATCAGAGTTTTCACGCGATTGATTTATGTTTTTGGGCAAAATGCGTCAAATATCAATGGCAACAATAAAATGAAGAGTTTTTTTAATAAAAAAATCCAGAACTCGAGCAATTCTTGAAAAACTGGAAAAGACAGGGGTTTNATATGAAAACAGGGCAAAAAAGGTGTTTGGTTTGCTGACACAGCATTGGTATTTACGAGGTTATTCACTGCTAACTTAATCAAAACAACAAAATTTCCGGATTATGAAGATTAGTAGCAAAAATTCCATCCCTGTTCACTTCGTATGAGCAGTTCCGCAAAAAGGGAGAAAACCTCACTTTTTTGAATACAAAGAACAATAAGCAAAAACAATCCCATCTTAGACTAAACAGCACAGCATTATGCATTGACGTGCTGTACCTCGTTTCCTCAACCTATCCAATATATTATTCTCTAAAAATTGGAATACCCCCCTAACCCGTTATGTTGACACTTCTCGAAAAATTAGAATAAATCTTTAAGCTTTTAAAAGCGTTGAAAAATGATAACGAAATCAAAACATGCTGAAATAATTTGTTAAGGGGTTGATATACACTGGCTAGACACTTATTTAAGGAAAATCGTTTTGGTAAAATTTTCGAAAAATGCTTCATGGGGCTGTTTTGTCGTGTGATTAGCAAGTTATTCAGAATTTAGTGCGCATTTTTACTAAAAAATATCTTTTTTTCTCTTTTAAAATGCAAATCAAATTTTCATATCTATCGAGGATTACTCATGAATTCGACGCAAAATGAGAAATAAGTCGAATTCATAAGAAATGTTCGATAGTAACTAAAAAGTTTGGAAACGAAATAAAAATCGTATGTTTTTTTTTAATTTCCTTTTGTGAAAAAGGGTTAATTTCGCTCATGAAATTTTTTGAGCTTTTATAATTGTCTTTAGAAGAAAAACGCATTTTTAAATCCAAAACCCTGCTTACAACAATTATTATGTCAAAATTCCCAAAATATTTTTTTGATTCTTTCTTCAAATTCCACAAGTGCACGCACTATTCCGGGAGAATGTGCATTTAAAAGGAACGCTCCACGAGAGACAAGTTCTGTACCTTAAAGTTAACATAAACACAATTAAATTTTTTTTCTGAACGTTTCTGTTGCGGGCCATGTAGGAAGATTAACTTCTTGTCCCGCCAGACGTAATATTCAAATATATATGATAGTTATATTCACACTTTTTAAAACCAAAAGACAAAAGAAAATAATTTCGGAACATTGCGCAATACCACATAATAATTTCGTTTGTGAAAAAAGAAAAAAAAACAGACCCTACAACAAAACGTATTTTTTTTCTCATAAGTAGCGTTATTCGTCTTGCTGGTCGTTGATTTCATTTTTTTTTTCTATATTTTCTATATTTTTAAAAATAACTCGATTTTTTTACATTTTACAATAATATTTTTATAAATATTTTGTTTCTTTTCAATTAATTTTTATCAATATTTTGTTTTTTCAAAATAAATTTTTATGAATATTTGTTTTTGAAAATTAATTTTTATAAATATTTTTTCTTCAAAATCAATTTTTATAAATATTTTGTTTTGAAAATCAATTGTTCTAGAATTTTTTTACAAAATCATTTTTTTTTAAATTTTTTAACAAAATGAATTTTTCTAGATTAATTTGTTGAAAATCAATTTATTCTAGAATTTTTTGCAAAAACAATTTTTCAACAATAACTTTCTCGAACATTGTTTACAAAATCAAATTTTCTTTCGTAACATTGCGCAATACCACATAATAATTTCGTTTGTGAAAAAAAAACAGACCCTACAACAAAACGTAATTTTTCTTTTCTCATAAGTAGCGTTGTTCGTCTTGTTGGTCGTTGATTTCATTTTTTCCTGCTTTTTTTGGTCGCAAGTGTTTGGAGCAGCATAATTAGATTACGCGATAATGCAGTTAGTTCGTATAATAAGAAGGTGTTAGTATTTTCCAAGCTTTTTTTTCATTTTGGTAACAAATAACACTCTGAGAAGGTACGCACGGTACAACGTAATACACCCCCGACAGATTATAACATCGATTTTGTTACGTATTTCTTTTATTATTTTTTTAACAAAAAATATTTGGGGATTTAAAACTGTAAGACTATTAGATCATCTGTAATAATTCCGTGATTAAAGTTCACAAGTACACTACTTCACTAAATCTTCCAAAAATTATGAAAATTTCATCATTTAGAATGAGCGCCACCTAGGCGCCTATAAAGGTAAATCACGAACTTGAAAAATGCTAAATTGAAACTCTAAAAAATCTAGAATCTCTAAAAAATCTAGAATCTCTAAAAAATCTAGAATCTCTAAAAAATCTAGAATCTCTAAAAAATCTTGAATCTCTAAAAAATCTAGAATCTCTAAAAAATCTAGAATCTCTAAAAAACCTAGAATCTCTAAAAAATCTAGAATCTCTAAAAAACCTAGAATTAAAATTGACATCCGAATACTTGACATCCAAAAATTGACATTCAAAAATAGACATTCTAAAAACTAAAATAATAAAATATGCGGTAGCAAAGAAAATCGAGAATTGAAATTTGGGTGGTTGAATTACAAAAAGAGCAGTTTTGTTAAATTCAGGTCAAAACTGACCAAAAATCGGGTGGTATTGTAAGGACCTCTTATGGCTCCTCGATTGGCCACGTTTTACCTAGATTTTTTATGCAACCGCTTGGATACAAAAATCACGAATTCGCGGTTTTCCTCCCCAATTCCGTTACAACACGTTGAATGGATTCTAAATGAATTTCGGAAAAAAATGAATTAAACCCACACGACATGCGCCATACCAGTTAGCCTAACCCAAATATTCCGTTTTTACTCAGCCACAATATATCCGATATGTTTCGACGTATTTTC
Source organism: Oikopleura albicans (assembly GCA_004367875.1). NCBI lineage: Eukaryota > Metazoa > Chordata > Appendicularia > Copelata > Oikopleuridae > Oikopleura > Oikopleura albicans. The sequence goes on from SCLG01000418.1 coordinate 67,148, forward strand.
GGGTCTACTGTGACCTTTTTATACTATCGACTTTTGAAAACGAACTTTCTAACCCATAGACTCCAGCGAACCCGTTGCGGGTCTTTTTCATTGTTAAATTTCTTCTCGATTTTAAAATTTTTGAAAATACTTGTTTTGAAAATCACAGTCCCGGTCCCGTATAGGCCACGTTTGTGGATTCCTCGAGGTGGCTCATAAGGACTGAAGGCTGTAACTTTTTGGAAAATCAATCTTTCAAAATTAACTTTCTATATTTTTTTTTTTTGCTTTTTATGCAAATCAATTTTTATAAAAAAATTTTACAAAATCAACTTTTCTAAAAAATTTTTACAGAATCAATTCTTCTAGATAAACTTTTCGAAATTCAATTTCTTCTAAATTTTTTAGTACAAAACCAATTTTTCTAGAGTTTTTTTACAAATCCAATTTTTCTAGAAATTTTTATAAAATCAATTTTTCTAGAATTTTTTATAAAATCAATTTTGCTATAATTTTTTTATAAAATCGATTTTTCTAGAATTTTTTTACCAAAACAATTTTTCTAGAATTTGTTGTGTAAAATAAATTTTCTAAGTTTTTATAACAAAATCATTTTTTTCTAGAATTTTTTAACAAAATAATTTTTTCTAGCATTTTTTTACAAAATCATTTTTTTTTTGGAAAATCACATTATGTAGATTTTTTGAAAACAAATTGTTAACGAATTGTTCTATTTTATTGCAAATTTGACTTTTTAAATGACGATTTTAGAAAACGACATGTGGCATATGATATGCAGCATATTACTCAACCCTCAATATTCCGTTTTAACTCCTCCACGACAATTTTCACGGTATTTCCAAGCTTGAAATTTTCGAGGTACTTACAGTTCCATAACGATGACCATTTCCATTTTTGGCGTCATATAGAACGATTCCAAGCCGATAATATAATTATGACAACAGACTTCGTGTAACAGTCGCGCTTCACGTTGGACATCGCCACGCTAGTATAAAAATATTCAGTTAATCTGTATGAAAATAAACGTTGTCGTTTTTTTTTGTCGCGACGAGTTTAAAAGTTAGATTGAATAAACACTAATTGTATAAATTAGAACAATGGCCGCGTAAAAAAGGGCCTTATGTTAAATCCGACGGATTTATTCGTTTTTTTTTCATGCAAGTTTTTTTTTCCAAAAAGACAAGAAAAAAGTTTGGTTTTCTAACTACGTGTTTTTTTTTTGCTGTGTGAATGTGAAAGTGCATTTGTGCGGAGCGCAGGTTAAAAAATAAAAGCACTGAGTATTTTGCAAGCCGGCTCTAACCTTCCCTTCCAGTCTTTGCCAATATCTGCGCTAAAAAATTGTTACGGTTAACCTGTGAGGTCAATAGAACGTTAGCTACAGTTATTTGTAAAAAAATGCCTCAAAAAATATGGAAAAAGCTACAAAAATGAGTAAAAAATGCTTCATCAAGATTTTGAACATACAAGTAGGTTCCGACAAAAAAATGTCTAAAAAATATACAGTTTGAATGGGTCTAAAGTGCAAACTGAATAATGTCTGATATGAATACACATACTGCGCGGTTATCGGGCCACTTTCTTAAGAAACCGACCTGATAACTGCACAGTGCTTCACATATAAAAATACATACAGACGATTACTTATGAATTCGACGCAATAATTAACAGTCTTTTTTGTGTGGTTTTGCGTCGAATTTATGAGTAATTCTCGATATATATATAATTTCCTTAAAAATGGTTTTATCTAATTTAATTGTAATTTCATTTCAATTGCATTTAAGCCAAATTCAAACTGTGCCATCTCAAATCCCGTAGGTGGCGTAATTGACGCAAAAATATGAATTGCGTTAATTTTCCTAACGGTTTGGGAGATTATAAAGCATTTTGATTTGCTAAAATCATTAATCTTAACTAAATAATACGGTCCGAAACGGTCCGTGGGACATTTGTCCAATTTCTGTATGCCGTGAACTTTGGAGATATGTTTTGGGGGGTTAAACACATATCCAATACACGCTATATACAGTATTACTGCTAATTACTTCGTAAGCAAAAGGCGCTTGTTGAAGCTTAAAAGTTTAAAAAATGTGAACACGAAGAAAACAGAAAAAAAATATAAAATCATCAAATTCTTAATTTTCAAAGTCACCGATTTTAATCCATTATTTAAAATAGTGTAAACAAAATATGCCAAAAAAGTTCCTGCTCTAGAAAAAAAAATGTGCTACATTCAAAAGTGGACAAATGTGTTTTGAAGGGTTTTCAAGGGTTAAGTGGCGCTACCCACAAAAGACGTACCTAATGCCTATTCTCTAATGCATTTCTGGCAGACGTTAATTGTTACGTACACGAATCGACGCAACTGCCAGATTTACGTTAAACCATAAAAAGCAACACCTGACCACGAGAAGCAGAAAAAAGTAAAAAATAAAAGTGAAAAATAGGGTGCGCGCACTTTGAGCTAAAATATTAAAAATAATTAGAAAAATTCATATTATACCCCACCTACCGACCTTAAGTAACAGTCATTTTTCCCGCCTACGCTCTATTTACTTAAAGTAATAATTCCGGCTATCTGTTTAAAATAAACTCAAAAAATGAAACAAAAAACTGTTACTTAAAGTGGAAATATTATATTAATCAGGTAGAGCGTAGGCGGGAAGAATGACTGTTACTTTAATCAGGTAGGTGGTGTACGTTATTTAAATTTTGGAATGAGTTTTTCGAAAAGAAAAAGATCATGAAAAAATATAGAGGTTTAAGACCGGTTAATAGAGGTTAAGACCGAAATTTCTCGAAAATCGTTTTTTTTTTCTGAAAAAACTTTGTTTTTGCCCATTTTGAGCTCTACGAGTTAAATTTTCGGAATGAACTTTTTTGCTCAGTGGAACATGCGTAATCCACTGCGATAAAAAATTAAAGTGATTTGGAGACCTCCCCATTTAAACCGCGGGCACCCTAGTGAAAAAAAAAACAGAAAATAAAACGAGAGAAAAAAACGTAGCGGTTTTTGGAATAAGAACATCACTAAAAAGGGGCGCTATCTTATTTTTTAATTTCTACCAACCACATGAAAAAATGAATCTCAACGTGTAACAGATTTTTTGCAGATTTATTTCAAGACTTGCATTACCCAAAGATCTTAGATCTTATTTTTTAGATGACGAAAAATCAAAATAAATTAAATCCAGGGAATCTAAATCAGTATCAATATTAGAAAACGATACTACAGGTGCAATACCATAGTAACTGCTACAATGAAACTGTAAATGGTACTATGGAGCTGTTGGTTATAAGGTCAAGGCCCAAAACATGGACTGTACCTTAAATACATTTCATAAAACTGAATTGACCTTATAACTACCAAACAATCGGAAGGCGTTTTTACACACCTTATAACCGTCAACTTTGTTGCAAAAATACACGTAGAGTACCTCAGAGGTGTTATAAGGTCAAAGCAGCAAAACGATTTGGTCTTAATTTAATAATAAAACAAATAATTTAGTTTAATTTATTTTATAAAAAAATATTATTAGAAAAAAGTAAACAATTTGTTTAATTAATTATTCAATCACTAATTCAACTAATTATTTCTTAAATTATTTATTTATTAATGTTATTTAATTCCAATTAAATAATTTTAATTCAATTAATTTAAATTCAGTTAAATATTTAAATAATATTTAAATAATATTTAAATAATTTTTCGATTAATGATTCTATAACTAGAAATATTGATACATTTTGATCTTTTGTTACTTTTAGTTGAACTTTTGGGTTCACTCAAGTTGAAAAATACGTTTACGAGTTAATAGTTAAGTTGAAAATGCGTTGGTGAGCAAGATTTTGGATGAAAAATTTTTCGTGCTCGAGCGTTAACTTTGTTCCGTCTTGTTACGGAATAATTTTAATTGCTAATTTGATTTAGTTTTTTTTTTGGAGCTGGAACGAGCGGTGCAAATATTTTAACTCTGAATTCTTTTCACTTCTATCTTAGAAATTGGTGTCATAAAATATAAACATTACTTTCCGAATAATTTAACATTAACAATTCAGTTTTATCCACCTTTAGGGTATTTCATAAAGTTTTAAATATTATTAAAAATGTTATTTAATAACGCCACGTTTTTTTGCTATCGGCCCCGAGATTAACAAAAGCGTAATTGTAAGTCTCACGCTCCGACCCGATTAACTCGCGACATTTGGGTAATATTAACTCGCGGCCGATTAATTCGCGACATTATGGTAAAGTTGACTCATGGCCGATTAATTCGCGACATTAACTCACGACACTAACTCGCGACATTTTGGTAAAATTAACTCGCGTCCGATTAATTCGCGACATTAACTCGCGACATTTTGGTAAAACTAACTCGCGGCCAATTAATTCGCGACATTAACTCTCGACATTAACTCGCGACATTTTGGTAAAATTAACTCGCGGCCGATTAACTCGCGACCGATTAATTCGCGACATTAACTCGCGAAATTTACCGATAGACTAATGTTTTATTTTTGAACTAGTATTCTTTCCGATTTTAGGTAGTAAAATCGTTTTTTTTTTTTTGCTAATTTGACTTTCTACCGATTCGGCTGGCGCCTCTAGGGACTAACTTTTGACCGCTTCCGACACGAAACCAAATGGGCAAAATTCTGGTGCGCTTAAAACGTATCATCATACTTATCGGTAAACTGGACATGAGAATGACATCAATACGATTTTCAATGTCCATAATCCGAATAAGGCCGCTTTCTTTGTTTTTTGCCAAATCTACGACTAGAACCCAACGTGTCTATTCAATTATTAATATAGTTTTTTGCTTGTGTAAAACTTTTGACCGTTTAATGTTTTACAGATTTTTAATCAAATCAATTAAAAAATTATGGCGAAAAACACTATTAGCTAAACATGATGTTAGAACGCATGTGTAACTTAAAACCACAGTAGGCAAAAATGGAGAAATCCGAAAAGGAGAAAACTGAAAACGGAGAAATTTTTCTGCACCGAAAAAATGAAAAAATTTTAAACTCACATACACCACCTATCTACGTAGGTTAAAAAACTTTTGGAAAAAAAGATGTTAATTTACATGAATCTTGTTAACTTAGATGAATTTTGTTAAGTTACGTGGGTAGGGCGTAGGCGGAAAAGTTGGCACCAGCAGACTGTTAACTTACATGAATTTTGTTAACTTACGTGAATTTTGTTAACTTACGTGAATTTTGTTAACTTACGTGAATTTTGTTAACTTACGTAAATTTTGTTTACTTACGTAGCATTAACTTGCGTAGTGTTAACTAACGAAGTGCTAAGTTACGTAGTGTTAACTTAGGTAGGTAAGTGGTGTATTAATAAAAAATACTAAGCTAATTAAATTTTAAACTGTTAACTGTTTTTCTATAAAGTCTACTCTAAAAATAGTGCCAAAAGTGAACTTTTCGAGTGTAAAAAATAACCTAAAAAATTTTTTTAACCAACTTAATGGGATTGCAAGTTGAAAGCGACGCCTCCCACGCAACATTTTGCATCTTTTAAATATTAATTTGGTATTAATATTTAACAGATGCATAGTTTTGCGTGGGAGGCGTTGTTTTCAACTTGCAAACTTCTTATAGCTTGAACGAATGGTACTTTGTACAAATTCAATCGGTGCCCTTTCTCATTTTATGAAGTCTAACGGTAATTATCTCCAGAATAATAATTGCCCATTTGTTTTGGTCTCGTATTTTTCAAGTACATTTGTTTTATTTTTTTTTTGGGCCGATAGTGATTTTGGAAGGTGTGTGTTTTTTCTAATTCGATATAAACACAAAACAGAAAACGTAAACAATAATTGGTGTTGGTTGTTAATTACCTTGACGAATTTTCCGGCGTACTCGTTGCCCGTTGCGCGATCAGTTAGCTTTTTGACGACGCCAAATTTTCCTCTAAATAAGTCTTTTGTTAGTTATTTGGTTCCTGTAAAGATAAAAAAAAATACGCGTGTTTACAAAACAGCAAAATTGTGGCGCCGGGTGTGTAAGAATGCGGCCACGGAGTTCCTGGACCGATAAGTGCCCCTCTTCATCCCCGTCACACAACCGGAATAAAAAAAAAACAAAATTCCAGATCATATTTAAAGAACAAAGTTTTTTGGGACAACGAACAATTTGTACTTGGCCCCGAATTCATAAAATTAAATTAAAAAAATAAAATTTTGAATTTTATTTATTGTGATGCCAATTTACACAAAACCACTTTTTTAGGATTTTACCTCGAAAATTGCAAAAACTAAAATTATTATTCAGATCGTTATTGTAAAAATTCTACTAGTAGATTGAAAATTGACAAAAAAAATAACGTTATAAAAATTCTACTCGGCCTTTTTAATTGAATTTCCGACGTCTTTTCCCCCGCATTTTCTAGATAACAATATTCGAGTTTTTGACGTCCGGAAAAAAAACTAGAGTTTGGCTATCTAGAAAATACGAAAGAAAAAACGGCGGAAATTCATGTAAAACGCTGAGTAGGACAAAAATTGAAAAAAAACTTTTAAAAATTG
>SCLG01000418.1:74105-100935 GCA_004367875.1 Oikopleura albicans
TATCTTCTTTAAAAAACCTATTATTTAATCATCTTTCTAAAAATGTATGGTTTCGAAAAAAATTCTCTATCTGACAGGTTCAAGATTTTTTTTATTCTTAATGGCCAAAAATTTAAAAAACTATACATTTAAAGGCGGCGTTGAGTCATCTAAGACATGCCATTCGTATTCTCCTAACCGCTGAAAATGGTGTAAATTTGACATGTCGTAAAATAATTTTGGTACTTTTTTTTTTCGCTCATTTTTTTCATATTTTTTGCTAATCTCACACTGAAGAATTAAAACAAAGTACTTCACACGGAAAGAAGCCTCAAATGGGATTAAAAAGTTAATTGAGAAATTATCAGGGACCAAATCAGTGAAAATGACTCATAATTAACCGACACGCCGTGATTCGGACAATTTACTCACTTTCTACTTTATCATGAATAATCATTAATGTAGGGGGGATTTATTTAACATGACATTTTTAACTCGGAAATTTTAACTCGTGTTTCTCAATATCCGTGTTAAAATATCACTGTTAAGACAAATATGCAGTCCTTGCTCCCAAAGCGTTACTTCCAAAGGGTGAAAACGACCCAAAAGTGTTACGAAATGACTTTATGACCCAAAAGCGTGACTATTTTGACCCAAAAGCGTTACGATTTGACCCAAACGCGTTACGATTTGACTCAAAAGCGTTACGAAATGACCTAAAGACCCAAAAACGTTACGATTTGACCCAAAAGCGTTACGAAATGACCTTAAGACCCAAAAGCGTTACGATTTTTGACAACAAATCGTAACGCTTTTGGAACCAGAACTGTACTTAATCTACCGGTTGTAATTAAATTTATTTTTCTGGTAAACAGAAATAATAATTCGACTTATCAAGCTATCATTTTCATTTAAAATATTCTTCGCAGTTTATTGCTTTTTTCTAATCTCACACTGAAGAATTAAAACAAAGTACTTCGCAGGTAAAGCGGCCCAAACTTGAAATTTCACGATTGAGCAATTTTCCAAACTTAAACCTTTTTTTCGCCACTTTAAATACTCTAAGAAGGGCACGAAGGGAGTGTTCACTTCCGTATTAGAAAAAAAAGCGAATTTAGTCCAAATTGATCTAGATACGCCATTTTTTGCTAAAGTAGGGATCTCCGCTAAATCCAAAAAAAGTTTTTAGTGTCGCTTTTTTTTCAAACTCAATTTTAAACCTTGAAAGTTTAACGACAATAAGTATTTCAATACATTTATAGCTTTTTTTCATGTAATAAAAACCTTCGCCAACAAGAATTATCGTGTTCTATCCACTTGTGTTCCTTTCGAAATACTTGAGAGGGTTAAAACGGTAATTAAATTTTCTAGTTTTCAAAAAAGCAAAAAATAGAAAAAATCGTGGGAAAATGAAAAAAAATGACGAAAGATTTGTTTTATTAAATATTGAAAGTTGGGATTTGAAAGCAATTATGAACCCCAAAAACCCTTTTGGGTTTATAACAAAATTCAAGTTAGTTTTTAGACCTTGACCTTATAACCACTTCCTTGGTCAGATAGTTTTTCAATACTTGTTACATATAAAAAAGTAGAGAGAATTACTTATGAGTTCGACGCAAACCCACACAAAAACAGATTGTTTTTATTCATTAAGTCAGATGCGAATTGCGTCGAATTAATAAGTAATCCCCTGTAGTAGATTTGATATGCTTTTCTAAAAATCATCCCAATTTTTTTTTCACTATCAGTGGTTTTTGACACCCCTTCGTTTTCAGACAATTTTGGGAACGTTTAGGGCGATTTGTAATGATCACAAATGTCCCCTTGGGAGTTAAATATGCTGGATAAAAACTTTTGAACGATTTGAAGCTCATTAGGAACGACGCATTAAAACCGGTCCCGATCTCAAAACAACCATCAAAGCCAAACATGATTAAAATCATCAAAATTTTCCGCAAAATATATTTTGTCGATTTGTGTGTGTGTGTTTTTTTTTTTGTTTTTTCGGGGAACACACCTCATTTCTTATGTAAAGAAGACAAAAAGAAAATCGTATTTCCTGCTCGGGATCTAAGTCAAACGGGATTAAGACTTTTAAATTCGATTATATTGACCCTATTTGAGCCTGAATCACAGTTAAACGAAATGCAAAAAAAAATCAAAGAACTTTTTCTTGAGTGTTAGGAAAATCACATTTTCAAATTTAAAAAATGTCCCATTTTGGAATGCGGAAGTGAGAACACCTTTCGGTAAAATGATCCATTTAAATAAAATGCATTACAAATTAGTGTCTAAGCTTGGATTTATGTATTCATTTTCAACTGGTAGGTGGCATTCAATTGAAGAAGAAAAAAGTCGGCAAAAATTCCGGTTTTGGAACGAGAAAGTGTCCTGACAAACCCTCAGGCGGTGTATAACAATTTTTTGGATTTTTTCGTTCATTATATTGTTTTTTATCATTTTTTTATAGTTTCAAGTTTTCCAGGGTTTTAACCTACGCACTAGCCATGTGGCTTAACAGTTTGTATTTGACATAACAATTTGCATTTCAATTAACACCTTTTTTCGGAAAAAATGTGTTAAGTCAAATGGTTAGGCGGTGTATATAGTGGGAGCCCGGAATTTTTTTTATCAAAAATCAATCATCTAACTTTTATCCCAATTGATTTCGCGAGTTTCATTATTAGTTCGCAAGTTGAATTTATAAGTTCGCGAATAATTTTTTTTAGTTCGCGAGTTGAATTTATAAATTCTCGAGTTGAATTTCTAATTCTCGAGTTGAATTTATGAGTTCGCGAATTAAATTTATTATTTATCGAGTTTGGCATTCATAAAAAATCTTGGAATTTCCATTTTTTTCAAAAAATTTACAAAAAAATTCAACACGAAGAACTGGTCTAAATTAAATTATATCATCAAATAATGAGTTTAATTTATAACCTCACGAGTTAAATTATAAGTCCGCGAGTTGAATTTATAAGTTCGCGAGATAAATTTATCAGTTCGCGAGTTTTTCATTCATGAAAATGTATGTTTTTCATTTTGTATGTTGAATGTTTCACACATAAAATCTTTAAAAAATTAAACAGGAAGAACTGGTCTAAAGTAAATTATATCATCAAAGATAATCAAACTGGTACATTTTTTGTACCAATCGATTTCAACCAGCAAAATTTCATGTTCCATCAATCAGAACACGTTATCTATGCGTCAATCTTTCACGTTACTGCCAAAAATTGGTAACAGAACAACTAGTTGAAAAAAACGAGACATTTTGTGGATGTGATAAAAAAAAATGGCCCGACAGGGTTAAATCGGCCCATCAATCATGCCAAAAGCAACTCAGCCAAATAAATCTGATAGATTGCGAAAAAAAAATCACGAAAAAACGTCTGCCTTGAAGATTAATTTATGATCCTGAGCTCGTGTAAAAGTAAATATGTTTTATTTTATGATAAATATGGTAAACAACCACGTCCCACTTTTTTCTTTTTCTTTTCTTCAAAAACGATAATTAAATCTCATGTATTTAATGCTTAACTCGCCCGTGCACGTTTGTGTAATTTTCTATTTAAAACTTACAATAACATTACATGGGTTACTATCAGTTTTAACACAAATATTTTCGGGGAAATCAATTGTCAAAAAACGTCTGCAATAGGGTTAATTTTTGGATAGCACGTTTGTGGTTCAGTTAATGCATATTAAAAAAAATGTATAAGATTAAAAAAAAACCGAAAAAAGAGAAATTTGACTGTTTTTGGTACTTTACTTGAGCAACCTATCACATCTAGGTTTGATATGTTATTTAAAAAAGTCAAAAATGTAGTACAGGGGGTAATCTAATTTTGTAACAATTTTTCGGAAAGGTTTCAGGTCGTAACATGAGAGGCCAATGCCCGGAAAAAACGGGATTTTCAGCCAAAATAAAAAAAAAACATCCTGGAATTTGACTACCACCTGTATTCTGATTGGACCCGATTTCATGGTCATACGGTATGAGTCATACCGTATGACTCATGCAGTACTTTTTCTGATACCTTTTTACGGAGTTCTCATAACTAGGGTGTGCCATTTCGAGAAATAAAATAATAATCAAATAATTACTGTAAATTTGGCAACTTTTTTTTTGGCGTCGATTATTTTTTTGGTGTCGATTATTTAACGTGCAAAAACAGACTTTTGCGATCTGTTTGCTCATTTAAGCTCTAAAAAAGTGCTGGGGCTTCCGGTATGGCACCATCCTGCCAGTGTGAATACACCCCCACATTGCATAGACCACAAGAGTTAAATAAAATATGGCGCGGCCATCCTGTAGATAGCACCAGGCCTTTGTTTATAATGTATAATAAACATTGTGTGCGTTTGTGAATGTACGTGTGGCTGTCAGGAACTCTTAAGAGTGGGAAATACCCTGTGTTGTTATGACGAAATGTGTGACGAGAATTGTAAGAACATGCTTCCGCCATATTACATGATAAACTGCCATTTAAATCTAGTTTTTCATGAACTTGGGTGTCACCCGGAATGCTGCATAAACAATGCATTTCAAAAAAATATTTTTTTCATATTATAAAACTTTTTGTCTAAACACGGTAAACATTGTAAATAATAATTCNTTGTTGGCGTGGATTATTTTTTTGGTGTCGATTATTTAACGTGCAAAAACAGACTTTTGCGATCTGTTTGCTCATTTAAGCTCTAAAAAAGTGCTAGGGCTTCCGCTATGGCACCATCCTGCCAGTGTGAATACACCCCACATTGCATAGACCACAAGAGTTAAATAAAATATGGCGCGGCCATCCTGTAGATAGCACTAGGCCTTTGTTTATAATGTATAATAAACATTGTGTGCGTTTGTGAATGTACGTGTGGCTGTCAGGAACTCTTAAGAGTGGGAAATACCCTGTTTTGTTATGACGAAATGTGTGACGAGAATTGTAGGAACATGCTTCCGCCATATTACATGATAAACTGCCATTTAAATCTAGTTTTTCATGAACTTTGGTGTCACCCGGAATGCTGCATAAACAATGCATTTCAAAAAAATATTTTTTTCATATTATAAAACTTTTTGTCTAAACACGGTAAACATTGTAAATAATAATTCCCGTGGTTATTTTGGTTTACGATTTTTGTCAAAAGTTAACCCACAAAGACATGAGATCAAAATGTCGTTCGGATTTCACCTTTTCAAATTGAATTTTTTTATTTCCACAAGAGTAATATCACAAATGTCGAGTACACCAAATTTCCGAAAATTACATATGTCGAAAAAATAACAAATGCCGTAAAAATAACAAATATCGAAAAAAACAAAGGTCGAAAAAATAAAAAAAAAAATGTCGAAAAATGACAAAATTCGAAAAAATAATATTTTCTCTAAAACAAGGTACTTTTGAATAATAATTCCCGTGGTTATTTTGGTTTTAGATTATTGTCAAAATTTAACCCACAAGGACATGAGATCAAAATGTCGCTCGGAATCCGAACTTCGGATTACACCTTTTCAAATTGATTTTATTTTCATAATGTCAACAAATTGAGTAATATCACAAATATCTAAAAATAAAAACGTTAACCCGTGCACATCTTGGCATTTTGAAAAAAATAACTGGAAATTTATTTGAGTATGTAACAAATTAAAAACGCAAATAAGAAATAAAAAGTCATAAAATGCTAGGAAAATATTTACAAAATTTTATATTTTGCAAAAATCAGAATGTCTCTTCAAAAACCCGATTTTAATATTTAACTCTCAATTATCTTAAACTCGCAAATCACAATTGTCAACCCAACTTTTTTTAAAGTTTGAAGGAGCAAACATATTGTCGAGTGTATTTTTAGCACGTTGGACAAACAATTGACGAAAAAAAAAGTTGCGAAATGGGCAAAAATTCATGACTTCCTATTTACGGAACAAACGGTTCCCGATTTTTCACCGAACAGACAGGATGCGATTTTTTGTCTCTATTGAATATTTGCTTGAATTTTGTAATCACCTTTTTTTCATGATACTATAAATTAACAGTTTTTTCCATAGTGTTATTTACTGTGTCGACTACGTGTGCGTTTAATGATTTTTTCATCAAATGAAGTTTTACATTTTTGGCATAAGGTCGGATAGGATCACGTTTTATGAATCCTCTGAATAATTGTCGAAAACGCTTTTTCACACTCAAATATCCAGTTAACCATGGCAAAAATGGCATAAGATAACGGATAATAGGCTCAAAAATGAAAGATAAACGTACATTGTGTAGGCGTATGGTTGAAATTACGTAGGCGATGAAAGAAAATGGAAAATAGACATTACGTAACTTGCACATATTGCGCAATACGTCTTTTTTTGTACAAAATGAAAGATAATACAACTGGTGTATCCAATTTAACCCTTAAATACCATTTTTTCATTTTACGGCCGTGTATGGCATAATTTATATCAAGTGACTAAAATTGTATGAAAAAACCCGACTATTATTGTAACTATTTTGGCTATTTCTGTCAAATGATAGTTTTCCAAGATGAACCAGTGACGCTATTACACATAAATCTCGTGTTGTTCATCTGGCCTCATACTGATAAGAGCCTCTTTTGAGAAATCTGCGAGAAGATTGATAAATAAAAGTGAACTATAAAAAGTGTTCCAAATTTAACGGGTTCCAATTCACTTCAAAAGTGTCAATGAAAATGCAAAAAGCGTCAAGATTAAGTTTTGGGTGATGCATTTACGACGAAAAAGTTTACACTGGTTGGTAATGTAAAGCGGCATAAGCACGACGTTTGATCAGATGGAACTCCCCTTCACTTCAAATCACCAAAAAAAATGGTAATGCAGAATAATTAGTTTTTTCTCGGCGAAAAACCACTGTTAAAGGGGCAAATTTTGAACTTGTCTAAACTTTAGACTCTAAAGTGTAACGAGACTTTCTTGGTCTAGAAATTATTTTTTTTAACAAATTACAGTTTCTTCAAATTAGAGACCATCTTGCCCAATTTATAAGTTCGCGAGTCGAATTTATATCTTCGCGAGTCAAAGTATAATTCCGCCAGTTGAATTTATAAGTTCGCGAGTTAAATTATAAGTCCCCGAGTTGAATTTATAAGTTCGCGTTCTGAATTCATAAGTTCGCGAGTTAAATTATAATTCCGCAAGTTCAATTAATAAGTTCACGAGTTCAATTTATAAGTTCGCGAGTTAAATTATAAGTCCCCGAGTTGAATTTATAAGTTCGCGATTTGAATTCATAAGTTCGCGAGTTTAACTTATATATTCGCGAGTTAAATTATAATTCCGCCAGTTCAATTAATAAGGTCGCGAGTTAAATTTATCTGTTCGCGAATTGAATAAATAAGTTACTGAATCGGATTCGCTAGTTACAGTTTAGATGACATTTTTTTTTAATTTTCAAATTTTCGATAAAGTACCCTTTTTTCGAATTACTCTTTCTTCACTTTGTACTTTAGACAAATTCGAAGTATGTCGTTCAAGAACATTGAATCTTGTTCAAATGGTTCTCTAGTCAATGTAAATATTTTTGGTTACGGTTTTGAGACACACAAAAAAAAAATCTGAAAGAAATCTTGACATCATAACAATTTGTATGACAGAAAAAAAAATACGAAAAACTAATCGAAATAACCAGAAAATAATTGTTTAGAACATAATTGGACAAAATGTTATTTTATGTGTACAAATAGACGGCTACAAACTCAAATATTTTTTATCCGATTTTCAAGTTCCTCTAATTTTCCGATTAGAATTAGGTTCTAGGGGTAATCGATCACTGCGGAGTCGATGCTAGCAGTTAGAATTCTCCAAATTGTATCGGTTAAGAATAAAACCGCGATGACCGCTAAAATAGTCTGATTTTTTTTCATGGGTGCGTTAGTTGACAGAACCTGACACTTTTTTGAATAAAAAACGCACCAATTACGTGTCTATTTCGGATTTTTTGGGAAGAGAAAGTGTCACGTTCTGTATCAATAATACTGTATATGGTAGTCTCCCACAGTTTGGGACAATTTTCTAAAGTGCGCTTTTGTCCCTTAATAGGAACTTTAATTGGAACTTTTTCGAACCTTTCTGCCAAAAAAATTAATTAAAATCTTTTTCGTAAAAGTGTCACTCAACTTGTATTTTATCCCTCAATTCGGTGTCCCTTAATATGGTACCCTAGTAGTTATACTTCTCCGATCACTCTACCTCATTTCGTGGCAAAGCAGCACCGCTAAGCGGTACAATAAATATCACGTAATTAATGTCTTGGTTCATGTCACGTGGTAAATGTGATTCTTTGACAACTTATTTATAGTTATACAAAAAATTAATTTACTGTAAACGTGAACTTGGCTAAACTTTATGAGTGAAATTTTCGTAATCACTAATAACCTATTACGGATAATTTAGATAAAAAATACTCAATAAGATAAAAAAAGAAATATTCAATTGAAAAAAAACAATGGAAATATTGCCGCCGTGATAAGCTTTTGGCCAAGCATGTTCTTTGATAACATTATCGTTACATTAACGTCGGCCCAGTACAAAATAATAGAAAATTATGATAAAACTAAAAAAACATAACATCAATTAAAATGAATTAAAAAATGAGTCGTGAAGTCCATGAGTGCTCTATGATATCAGCATTTATGTAATAGTTTTATTATTAATATAATGACGTAATCGCTAATGACTACGATAACGTAATTACATAAGTGGCTTATATTAATGAATGCGAGTTCAAGAAACGGCTAATCCCGTTTTTTTTGTTAACTCGCAGAGACATACAAAAAATAAATTGCTGCGTGTAATTTTTCATGAGGAACCGATGACGACATTTTTTTTAAATTAGTACGCCTTTAAATTAGACCCTTAAAATTTCTTGATTCATTTCAGAAAAGTATTTTTTTGGAAAATTATTTACCCCGGACCGTTTTATATGTAACCATTTGAGAGCATAGCTTGAGTTAAAAAAATAGTTTTTACAATGAAAAATACAATTTATTTGGCGAGTTATTATTTTAATAAAAATTTCAAGAAAAAACGACTTGGCCAACGTTCATTTTGCTTTCAGAATTTGAAACAGGTGATAAATGAGACATTTGGTCTTCATGTGTTAAAACAGATGAAGCCCGAATAACTTCAGCCCTACTCATAATAGGTCATTTTTCAGAAAATAATTTTTAACTTATTTTTGTGTTAAAATAATTTGCGAGCGAAATGATTTATTCCGAATTGTACTGTACTATTGTGCTACCGTATGAACCATTTATCCCAAGTAATGACCCCACATTTCAAAGTT
Source organism: Oikopleura albicans (assembly GCA_004367875.1). Lineage (NCBI taxonomy): Eukaryota > Metazoa > Chordata > Appendicularia > Copelata > Oikopleuridae > Oikopleura > Oikopleura albicans. The sequence continues at coordinate 83,387 of SCLG01000418.1, forward strand.
ACTTATTTTTAATATGAAAATTAAATTATTTGTATTTCAAGATCGTAAAATGATTTACTACAACGCAACTGAAGCCATTTGCGAAGGTAAATGTTGTCCTTGATTATATAATGTGCTTAAAACGCATTTTTAAGACGTTATTTTGATGCCGCCACATCAAAGTTCCCATTAGAGGTAAATCAAATTAGCATGAAATAAAAATGTGATTTTTTGTAACCAGTTGTGAAATGACGGCCTAAAACAGGTCATACATGTTTTTTTTCGCGTATTATAAATTTCTGGGAAAACCATCAACGTGGTTTCTTTGATTTAAAAACGACCGCCAGCTGGGCGATATTTTCTGTAAAAAGTGGATACTACAGAATGGCACCGACTAAATTGGTCACATGTCTTTTTAGTCGATGGTAGACTTCGTCTAAAGTGTAGTTCGACGCAAAAAGGGGGCGAAAATGCATAAAGGTGATATCGTCTAAGGATAAAATTGGATAAAGGCCAAAGTGGATAAGGTAGATTTCGTCTCAAAAGTGACATATACCTGTATGTCATTTTTTCGGGAAAAAATCTTATTGGTCCAAATAATAGTCGTTTATTTTAGCATTATATTTTAAGGACATTTTTTCGCAGTATGAATAAAGGCTAACGAGAAGAAAGTCAACTTCGAAAAACCGCTAAAGAGGATAAGGTAGATTTCGTCTCAAAAAAGAGACGAAGTCTACCATCGACGAAATAGACATGTGACCAATTTAGTCGGTGCCTACAGAATATGTCGTTTTTAAGAGATATATTTTATTTNCGTGAAAATTTTCACGAATGGACCCCTAAGGGTTGCAATCAAGCCGGGACCCATGGGAGTTAAAATACTAAACGTGACCTAGAGTGTGTTATCGACGAATGCTCAAAAAATGCGGAAAAAACGACCGCGAGCTGGGCGCTCATTTATTGCGCAAAACGAGTCGCCTAAATAAAATGTACTGTAAGTTACTAGATTTATCTCAAAAAACAAACGTGAAAATTTAGCACAAAATGACTTTAACCGTCATACGATGACATTATCTTATTACGCAATTCATGACATATGCAAATGTGGGTCCAAATGAGTCCAACAAATATAAAAATAGCGAGCGCGAGCTGGGCGTTAATTTGTAAATCTACATAAAACTAGTATTGATCTGAAAAAAGTGAAGAGTCAGCATACAAAAATAACTAAACTCTTCCGAGGGGTTATTTTTCTATTTTGTTTTTCTAAAAAAAAACTGGAAACTTCGATGTGAGTAGTGTATACGATGACATTATCTAATTACGCAATTGATGGCATATGCAAATGGTGGGGTCCAAATGAGTCTCTCCACTCAGAGCTCAAAAACGACCGGAAGAAATAAAAAAAGGACAATTTCGGCCGGAAGAAAGGGCCGGGTCTCAATTCTGCATGGAAAATACACATAATTACATAGGCCATCTTTTTTTTTTCTTCACTCTGCGCCGAACGCATAAAATGGTTTGTTTGTCATCCACTCAGCCGCACTAATATATGATTTCCGAAATTCTATTTACCATCTCGTAAATTCACTTAGATTCGATTGACAGATATTGCAATCAAATGACTTTTTTCCGTAGTATACATCAATGTACCCCCCTTTCCGTACGTTAGTCTACTTTTAATGCCAAAAGGACGTATTTGATAATTGCGGATAATTTATTTCGGGTGGAAATTAAAGTGCATCGTCCCAGCTTGCCTCCTCTCCAGAATTATACGACTATGCTGGTTCTATTATATGTAAAAGCCCAAAAGTTGCCCTTTTTATTCTAGAAAAGTAATAACGGTCTACAGCCAGGTTTGTATGACAAAATACCTTGTTGAAAAGTGGACGAACAAATATTTGAGTCAATTTAAGAAATTATGTATAAGGTAAGAAAAAGCGAATAATTATTCTTAATTTCTTGAATTAGCTCAAATCCTTTTTCGTCGACTTGTCAAAAAGGTATTTTTTCATACAAACCAGGCTGTATAACGGAAATATGCGCCGTATTATTTTCTAGAATAGAAAACGACAACTTTTCGGCTTTGACATATAATAGCCAACAACTAAAAAAGTAACGGAATATTGAAGGCGATCCATGATAAATATCGAGAAATGAAATCATGGCTTATGATTGGCCATGAAAAATGACTTTGTATATTAACAAACATCTCAGATTTTGGCGCGATGAGTCATGTTGTGGCCTATTTTTCGTATCTCGACAATTTTAAGGCTATGACTCATAAGCTATGACTCATTAGTCATGGCCCATGACTCTCGGCCAATCACAAGTCTGCGTCTCGTTTATCAATAAATATCACGGATTTTGTCCGATAATTTTTATCTGTTCTAATGTATTTCGGCAATACGTTTTTTGAGTGTTTAATGTTTGAACGGTCATTTATACTTCTAATCCTGTGATGTCCGATTTAAATTTAGAAACAGGATATTTTAGCAAAAACATGCTGGGTCAGAGTTAAAAATGGGCCCAAAAGTAGCCAGGAAAGTGTTTTGATAAATGCACGATTTCGACCTTTTATTGTCAAGTGGGAAAGTGCTTCCTCCATATTTTGATAATGAATGGAATTACTTGAATTTCCGATTAGTACCATACTCTTTTATTTTCACCAAAAATAATTACACGCAATTATATCAAATACGGGGTCGGTGTTTTGGAATTCAACCTAGACAACTTTTAAAGAATTACTATTGTTTTGTGAGCTCAAACTAATGTGATTTTATGAAAAAAAATTACTTACACCACCAACCTACGCAGGATAACAAAACTCATGTAAGTTAACAGCTTGTTGGCGAAACCTTTCCGCCTACGCTCTACTCGGCGTTTTACATGAATTTCCGCCATCTTTTTTTTTCCCGCATTTTCTAGGTGGCGATATTCGAGTTTTTGACCTGCGAAAAAAACTCGAGTTTGGCCATCTAGAAAATAAAAACGACGGAAATTCATGTTAAATGTTAAGTAGCTAAAAAAAGTTATCAAATTCATTTTTTGTCATTTTCAATAAATCCAAAAAAAAATACTACGTTTAAATAAACAGTGTTGTGTACACCACCTATCCAGTTTTATTAACAACTGCTTTACTCGAAAAGTGCTACGATAATTGAATTTTGTTAAGGTAATTGGGTAGGGCGTTTGGTTAGATAATTGGAAATTGCGAGACGTCAACAATTGTTAAGATAACCCAAAAGAAATGGTGGTAAAATAATTGGTGAAGGGGTGTATTTTTCAAAACAGTCGTTTTTTAACCAACTCAACACCTAAGTTAGTTAACAAAATTCAGGTAAGTTAACAGTTTTTTTTTCTCAGTAATTTTGTCAACTTACATAATTATTTATTTCTGTTGTTCACTTTTTGTACGGAGTTCATGACAGTCTGATGAAAATCGTCATCATAGAATGTTTATTGCGTTTTAATCTAGAAAAAAAAACATGTTGTCACAACATAGGTGGCGCCGCTGCGCTACATACTTATCAAAAACAAAAATTCTGCTAAATGGCAAATCCCTAAAAAATCACATGATTTCGGATTCCAAATTTGACACCCTAATGACTCTAGATAAAATCAGTGTAAATTTATTTATGTTGCCAGTTTTTTTTTATCGAGTTTTATTTACATAAACAGCTTGAGTAGCTAACTAAAGTAATCGGGCGATTTTCGGCGCTTAGCCATTGCATCAAAAAAAAATGTGAAAAATAACGGTTTGGAATTTTTTATTATTTTTTGATAAATTTTGAACATTAAAACCAAACACAAACAATGTAATCCCTTGTCACAAGAACGCGGATTAATATTTTTTGTCTGTTTGAAATTCATGTTAACCAATTTCGTATCAATTAAATGCATAATAAAAAAAAACACGAGTGTTATCACATGAGAATGTTAACTTAAAAAAAGAACCGTTTACCGAATCGGCACGATTGGCATTATCACAAAAGGACCTGAGCCGTCTGTTTAAAAAACATCACCCCAATGATAACGGCTAAAACCAACAAACAAACAATAAACGCGAGAAAAAAAAATAAAAAAGGGGAAAATGGCTTCTTTGAATTAGGCCGAACGCCGAAACAACTTCCCGTTGCTCAATGTCATGCACGTCAGACTCTCACGATAAAAAATAAATGTTAATTTATTCGTGAAGCGTGGAAAATGCATCGTCAGGTAATTTTCAAGAACTTCGGCTAGGCACGGCTGAGAATGGCTACTTTTGTTAGGGTGGCATACAAAATTACGCCTGTGGGTTACATTTTTAGAGCTACATTTTAGTTTTAGAGCTACATTTTTCGTTTTTGGGCTACATTTTTTAGAGATACATTTTCTTGTTAGGGCCACATTTATGTTTTAGGGCTAAATTTTCCTTTCAGGGATAAATTTTGTTTTTAAGGCTACATTTTTGTTTTAGGACTACATTTTTGTTTTATGGCTACATTTTCGTTTAGGGCTAAATTTTCGTTTTAGGGCTAAATTTTCGTTTTTTGGCTACATTTTTTGTTTTAGGGCTACATTCTCGTTTTAGGGTTACATCGTGACTTTAAGGGTGAATTTTGGGCTTATGGCTAGATTTATGTTTTATGGCTACAATACCGTTTTAGGGCTCGAATTTTCTCTTTGGGGCTACATTTTCGTCTTAGGGCTAGAGTCCCGTTTTGGGCCACATTTTCATTTTAGAGCCACGTTTTAGTTTAAATTTAAAAATTAAAATATGCAAAACTAGCGGTTAAACCAAAAATATGACCTGAAAATTATATAACTGTTAACCTATAAGATGGTACTTTTTGGGTAAACCGATAACGCGATTTTTCAAAAGAATATTGATTGACATTATCAAAAATTGTGCCGGTTAGTAATACCTATGATAAGCAAAAACAAATAAACACCAAACAGGCGCAAAATGCGTAAAAAGCAAAAAAAAAATGTTTGAACTTCTTTGAATTTTCCCAAAAAGCCGAAGCGCTTCTCCCCCCTCTCAATGTCATGCACGTCAGACTTGCACGATAAAAATGTTAATTTATTCCTTGGACCGTTGAAGCAAAAAAAAAAACGCGCAAATCTTTATCAAAACTTCTAAAAAAGATTTTTTTGCTTTTTTCAAGGCCAGATTTGTATTACACAAAAGAAGTGGCAAGACTGGATACAAACAGCAGGTTCCTTCCATAAATATTTTTACTTGGAAGTCGTCCAAAGTGAACTTTTTTTCTTAATGGCGACCAGACGCCGAGCAAAAATGTTTAAAATAAAAGTTACAGAAAAAAAAACACGAAACAAGATTGGGAAAGTTACATTAGTTCAACTTAGATTGCACAAAGTGGCATTAATTCAACAAAGTAGCCTAATAATTGGAGTTATATTATGTCTAGACTTCGGTTAGAGCATATAAATTATAATATAAACCTAAAATAGACCGCTAGGAAAAAATAGGGGGTTGAGAATATGTTGGTTTTAAGGTCAACGCAAAATAAAGGCAGGAACGCCAAGTAAAGGTGGGTGGGCGCCAAGTAAGGGTCGATTTCATTTCGCGAAAAAAAATCCGCCGCCAAGTAAGGCTACGCCAATCAAGGGTAGATAAGGGTCTCTAAATCAAACTTTTTAGTTCTATATAATTATTTACTTAATTTAAAAATATTTTAAATAAAATTTTGGTGTCTGAGTTTTTTCAAAATAAGGCAAAAGTGGTATAAATGACCACACCAACTAAAAGTATAGTGCCAAGTAAGGGTAGGGTTAGAAAAACACGAAACCTTTCCTCACTTGGCCCCCCTGTACACACAAGAGGCGCCGTTATAAGTGTAGCTCTTTTTAGGTTATTTTTCACGCAAAAAGTACACCTATAACGGCACACTTGGTGTCATCAAAATGACCTTAAACTCAAAATTAGCCCAAATAACATAAAATTGGAATTCACACTTGGAATTTATCCAAAGTACTTTCCCCCCATTTTTGCGTAATGGCAACCAGCCGCTCGCGAAAAAAAAAATACTTTGAAAAATACAAAAACATAAATGACCTTGGCCAAATTAGATTAGCGGAAAATATATTGCGTAAATTTAATTCGATGTTGTACATCACAGGGAGTCCTAATTTCGTTTCCCGACGGAAAATTCTATCCTGTCCATCTAAATGTCATTTTTCATGAAAATGGCACCTGGGCCGATTGATGACGGCATATAGAAATTCTATATTATATGCGTTTTTGAAAAACTCAAAAGCGTTGAAAGAAAAAAAAAATCTCAAAATTCAATCAACCAAATAAATATACGATTTTCTTTGCCAGAGTCGATCACTGAAAAAATATCCCAAAATCATAAAAAAAATTCTTGATAAAGTGTAAACCAGGACTCAGTCCGAAATAATGGATAAACGATGCGTGGGCTTTTGGGAAAATGCTCTCGACCAATCAGAATCGCGTATTTTTATAAAAACATAAAGACCGGACTTATTGAATTCTGTTTTTTGCCCAATTAGCAAACGAGCATTACTACGATGACCAATCATCGGAGGCCAATCAAGAGAGCCCCCGAGATGTGGCTCACTTCCTGTAGCCAATCAGCGTGTGTGTGCATTGTGCATTTTTTGAAAGTTAAAAAATCCCATATTCGTCCGGTTGTTATCAGGAATTTCGGCCCAGTTTCGACACAGTATAACTTATACTGTATAAGTTAGGCTAAATAGCCAATTGGCCAACTATATTTTACAAAAAGCTAACAATTACATTTTCGTGTATTTTGCAAATTACCAGTTGAAATCTCGTATATAAAATGCAAAAATGTTACGCAAAATTAAATTGTCTATCAAAAAAATCACGATCAAGATGACGTTTTACGAAAAACGAACCACAAATTGACAAAACTGATTATATTAGACCCAGCAAAACAAAAACACACTTTCAGGGGTACAATTTTAAAATGACGCAATCCATGGTAAATTTTAAAAATTCAAATCGTTGCAACTTTTTTTTTTGGGGTTACAAATTTACGTGTCCGCATTGAACAGTTTTAGGATGGTTACACGACTTTCCCATTTAGAAATTTCGAAAAGGGAGTTTTAACCCCTGTATGCAGAAACTTTTTACATCGCACCACCAACCAGAACTTTCAAAATTATAATATCGAAACCGTTAATCAGATCAAAAATCAGCCATCTAAAAAATAAATTATCATGTCGAAATCAGTAGACGCGTCGAAAATCGGTAATTTTGTCGAAAATCAGTAAACTTGTCGAAATCAGTAGACATGTCGAATATCGGTCATTTTTTTTCGAAAATCAGTATACTTGTCGAAATCAGTAATTTTAAGAAAAAAAGGTTATGTAGAATATCAATAGATATCGTGAAAATCAGAATACACGTCGAAGATCAGCATATTATATGTCAAAGTCCAAAAGTTGCCGTTTTTTATTCTAGAAAATCCTACGCCGCAGTTTTTGCGCTCTATTTATTTTCTAGAATAAAAAAGGTACCTTTTAGGGAAATGTAATACGGTGTGCTGCATATATCAAAAAATAATGTATGATAATTTTTTACTAATGTAAAAAATCCGTAATCCTGTGAAAAAATATACCGAACGCTCAAAAAATTAATCAGAAGATAAAACTTAGAATGCGGAAATATCTAGAAATAGGAACAAAAGTTAAAATCAGTTCAAGTTTATATTTTCGTAACATGTTTTTATATCCGAATTGGGGCCGTTGCTTTGATTTACCGCTACGATCCCATTTTTTTGGTAAAAAAGGACGCCGATTGTTTAACTATTTTATTAATAACATATTTAAACATTCCAGGCCGGGGGAATTGTTTCTCCACACAGTTTGCACTAACTACCTATTGTAAACACTTTCCTGATAGCAAGAACTCGTTAAGATACGGGAATGTGTCACAAAAAACGACCAGTATTTCGCTATCTCCAACATAGGGACTACGTCTAATAAAAATGGACGAAAAATTTTAACACATCAGTACAAGTTCCTGCTGAAAAATACGTAGAAAATAGCAAAATTCAAATAAGATTATTAAAAATTTGAGTTCTGCTATTTTGGACTATTGGAAAAAAAATAATACAGGGTGTGCTTATAAGACCTTAACTTATTTTTAACAGACCAAGTGACCTTATAACCATCTGGAAAAATCGAGACATATTTTGGACTACATGTGAAAACAAAAAAACTCATAATTAAATAGAAAAATACCCCAAAAAGACATGATTTTCCTAAAAAACAGACGAAAATGCGTAAAAAGACATTAATTTTCACAAAAAAAGTAATAAAAAGCGTGAAAAGACGTGATTTTTTTTATAATTTTTCTCGCAAAAAGAAATGATTTTTTTTTATAATTTTACTCGCAAAAAGACATGAAATTGTCAAAATGGCCATAAAATTTGAAATAAAATTATCATGACCTTAGTGCCAAAAAGAGCATCAACCTTATAGCTGACAAAATCCTTAACCTTATAACCACCCGCTTTATACATTTTTTGTTTCGAACGAAGCCTAACTTGGAGACTACTATATAGTGAGCGTATTCACAAAAATCACAACTCTAAAAAATGTTCTGAAGCGTTGATTCTGAGAGACATTATCTAGAACGGAAATGAGCACGTATCAAAGGAAAACTCGTTTAGACGCGAAAAAATGCAGCAACAAAAATTCACGTCAATTGCGTTATCTTCCGGTAACATTCCGCCAATTTTTCTGTGAAATAAACGAGATCTTACGATTTATCAGTTTCCGACATGTTTTTGCGTTCAAACTGAAATTTGTGAGTTGAATGATTTTTGGAAGCCAGATCAAAGCGGCCTTTTTTCGGGTTTCGTATCTATGGTGACGATTTAGAAATGCATTTGGTTAATGTACTACGTACGGTAGGAATTGAGCCACATAACATTTAGTTTTTATTTAACATATTATAAACACCTGTACCCCCCTAACGAGACCAAGTTTTATTCAAATAACACTAATTCTTCAAAAATGTGGTGAGGTGTTCATTTTTTGTTCCAAAGTTCCAAGTTACCTTATGGGGACTCTCAGACTGTGAGGCTTTGAGCAATTTTCGCCCTTTTCTGTTTTCTTCAAAATCACCTTGTGCCCAGTTTTAGACATTAGGACAATATTTTAGCTAATAAAACTTTCTTTATGTAAGAAAGGGCCATAGTTGGAGTAAAAACAGTTACACAGGATGCGCCGTTAACCGGTCACTAATTTTTTTTTTCAAAAACTGGCCGATTAACGGATTTTTGGCCGGTTAAGAGCTCAATGCATAGTCGTTAAATAATGTTATCTCTGAAAAAATGTGGTCCAAAAGTGGCCGGTTAAAAGCGCATCCTGTGTATTCATTACATACATGTACTATTTTTGGAAAAAAATAGCGTTTAAATATTGCTTTATGTTTTCCACCTGGATTGGCAAACCCAAAATAATACGGATACGTTTCACAAAATAAAATGTTAACAAGTTAATATTTATCAATTTGGGTCTAATTAATACGTAATTCGGTTGTTCTTTTTGGTTGTTATTTCCAGCTGTGCTGTGAAGTCCTTATCGGTTGATTAAGACGCTTGTTAACATTAATAAAAACGTGTGGGATAACAATAGACTTATTCAAAGAAAGTTTCCAAAGTAAAACTTTGTAATTTTTTTTAATTTCGCGAAAATATCCAAGAAAATAAGAAATGTTCTAGAACATCTGAAATTGGCTTTGATTATGCAATAACGCTTTGAAAGTAACAAAAAACATTTTTTTTTCACGTAGGTGACAAAATACTATGCGTTTATTGGCTAATGATAACGTGTGGCCACTCATGTGGGTCACTCGGACCAACTTATCGCTTTTACGGTATTATTTCCGGTGATTTTTCTTTGTTTAGTTAATAGTACAAAATTTAATTAGACGGTTCTTTTCATTGATGGCGTATTTAGTTTAAAAAAATCGGGCCAAAAATATTATGGAATTTGCGATGGAAATTTTTGAGCATTGTATGGCGATCCACTTGACTTTACATTGGTTTTGACCTCCTGAGACTATGCCTAATTTATTAATATTTGTACACTATTTACCCTACAGATCCCAGAGTGGCCTTTGAAGAAAATTTCTATAACAAATTCCACTTGATTTTTTTTTCGTTTTAGAGAAAAGTTCATTTTCGCCAAAAATTTATCTCAAAGGGAGGTTTTATGGCGTATGTAAGAGTTAAACAAACATAAAATATTTTAATTCTCAGTATGCTGACCATTACAGTTTTTATGGGCTTGTTACCTCCAACTCAGTTCAAATTTTTTTTAGATTCAACTCAAATGCACCGCTTTAGTGAGTTAATCTCAGTCCTTAAAAATTGACCGAAAAACTTACGATAAGCAAAAATTCCAAATATTTTTACCGAATCTCGATTTTACCCCGTCGGTTGATATACATGTAATTGAAATAGTTTGTAATTTTCAAAATAAAATCTATATTATTTGTCAAGCTGAAAATTTCCAACTTGTTCTATTCTAGAAAACAAAATGCAACAGAAAAATTTGAAAACGGAATACGACCATATCTTTTTTTTCTCTTTTTGTAAAATTTCTAGATTAAAAAAAAACAGCAATTTTTCTTGCTTGGCATATAATACACTGGGTGCGCTGTTATGTTTTACCAATCTATATGCAAAAAACATAATGGCGCCAAAGAGGAAATGTTACATAACGGCATATTAAAAATAGAAAAATATATGTATTAGGAAAATTTAGTTTCAAAAAAAGTGAAACATAACGGCGCACCCAGTGTATTTTTTCCAGAATGCTGAAAAATGAACTTCATCAGTCTTTCATGAACCCGTCTGAATGTTAAAGATAATCGTAAAAACAGAAAAAAAATGTCCCGTTTTTTTACTTGTCTACCTTTCGTCATTTTTGTCCAAAATCAGCGGTCTTTTCCGTTGATGTCGATTTTATGTTACTATTTTTTACTCGACTGAGCGGAATCGTCAGACGTCAGGATAAATAAAAAAATGGGACAAAGATTAAACGATACCGATTATTTTACATGTCTTTGATAACCGATTCTCAATATTTCATAAACTGCCTGACGAATCCGGAAATAGACTTGGAAACTGTTTTTACGCTTCAATGTGATTTACTTTACAAGCTATAAACATTTAAAAGCGCTAATTTTATAATATGTGTAAATGTAAAACAATGAAGTTAAAATAAGTATGTTAACTCTTGTACTCTTGCCGCGCCCCCCGACGATCTAATTTGACTTGATTTTTTAGACCGCAAAAATAGAAACGAACGATTACGGTGACATTTTCTAGAATTAGGAGAAATAGAAATTGTGAACTTTTCAATTACTATTTGCACAGTGAGAGCTAAACACTTGAAGGATAAAAGTTACAAATAATAAATATGATTTATGAAATATATATTTATAGGACAAATCCTTATAAAAAAGGTTCTAGAATATTAAGAAATGTGTTATTATATGTCAACGTCCACAAGTAGCCTTTTTCATACCATAAAATTAAAAGAACGGGCAAAATGCGCGTTAAATTTTCTAGAATAAGAAAAACGGCAACTTTTGAGCTTTGACATATAGCCAATTTATAATTAACGTTCACAATTGGAGTAATTCATATTGTAATTGTCAGTACTGATTTACAATGTACACATTGCAAGCTATCAAAAATTGGCCACGAATTATTTTTCTAGAAATACGGATGCAACTCCTCTAGATATGATTTTTAGTTCGCTAAATTCTTTCAAGGCGCAATTTCTGAAAATGTTCAAAAAATGTTTGCGTATTTTTGATCGTTTTTGATTGTTGCGTATTTTTTATTCGCGTAATGTTATCGATTCAAAAACTAGAAAATATAAATAAATCGTCGACCCATTTTCAAAAAATCTAGTCAGTAATTGAAATTTATTTTCATATTAAACTTGCGTAACGGGTCCGAAGCTGTGATTTTTTGCTCGTTGACAAAAAGCCAACAATTTCTTGAAAAAATAAATCCCCTGAAGCACACCACTATCTCACATTTTTTCCGAATTCCCAAATCATGGTATCTGATGTTTTAGAATGTCTCCCTCAATTCTAATTGTTATGTAACCAACCTTTCCGATTGGTTACAATTCCGGATGTCGTGAACGCCTCGTGGAAACCCTTATCGCGCTGTTTTTCTTTCTCTTATAGTTTATTTGGAAGTGCAAAAAAAGTACTTTTTACGTAGATTAAAGGTCGATTGAAATACTTTTCACCGTGGAAGTCCGCCACGATTCTTAATACCAAAAAAGCCAACAATTTTAATGACGAAAAAAATAAAATAAAAAAGAACAAAGGAAAGCTGAAAATGTTCTAAAAAAAAGTTCTAAAACAAAAGTATCTTAAAAAAAAATTTTAATTTGAAAATGTTTTGGTAAAAAAAATAAATTGTTTTTTTAGTATTTGTATTTTTGGAATTCCACGATTATTAATACCAACAGAGCCAAAAAAAATTATGAACTAAATTTAAAAAAAAAATTAAAAATTATTAAAAAAAATTGAAAATTATTAAAAAAATTCTAAAAAAACAATAGTATTTTAACGAAAGATTAAAAAGTACTTTCTAGAAAAAGTAAAAAAAAATGTAATCCTTCTCATTGTGGAAATCCGTCCGCATTCTCATTCCCAAAAAGGCCGAAATTTTTGATGACGAAAAACTCAAAAAAGTTCAAAAAAAGTACAAACCTGGCTATGGTGCTTCCAATAATAAATCGAATTGAAATAGCGTCAGTTCTAATTGAATCTTCAAAATCATCCTTATCTCTTTCTAATATCGTCATCCTCTAAACACAAAGAAATTATTTTTTTAAGATTTTTTTAACAATTTTTTTTTTGGTTCTTCTTCTCCACAAATATATCTGGTTGTCTTTTTCGTCGACAGAGAGAAAAAAAAATTCAAAGTAAAAATCAGTAAGCCAATATTTGCCTAGTCGGATATTTTCTCTCTCCATCTAACATTTGATCTAGATTCGCGATTTTTTTTTTCTTCCAAAAAATTGACATCTGAGTACGAATATAAAAAAAAGTTACAGTATGGGGTAAAATAACGTGCTTCTCGCTTTCTCAAATTTTGTTTTCTAATAGACTTAAAAACTATTACAGTCAGGGGCCTCTCGATGTGCGTTTTTCTCGATGTGCGCTTTTCTCGATGTGCGCTTTCTCGATGTACGTTTTCTCGATGTGCATGTCTCTCACGATGTGCGCTTTGTCACGAAAATTTGTAAATACCTCTCGATCTTTTTAGGCCTTGATTTTCGAGGAATAGGCTAAAAATTTTGTATTCTAAAAGGCATAAAAACTTATTATACCTCATACTGTAATGAAATGGGGTAAAAATGCTCCCAAAAAATCTGTTTTTTTTTGTATTTTACATTTTTTTTCGTTCGCTCTGGAACTCTGCCCGATGGTTGGGTTTTTTTAGGATTATTGAACAAAAAAGGCACTCGATTAGAGACAATTAGACTCATTCAATCAATCACTCTTTTCAAAAAAATATCTTTTCTGTTTTGTTCAATTCTTTTTTTTTTTTTTAGTTTTTTGCAATTTTGAAAAGCAGAATTAATATCTCTGTCAAATAAAATAAAAAATATATCCAATAAAAACCATGTTTTCTTTCAAACCTTACTGTGACGTGGACCTTATGCAATTTATGACCCAAAACGACTATTTTTCGCTGAAGGTTGGCAAAAATTCCATGTTCCAATTCTTCGAAAAAGTTTGTTAAAAAAAAATAAAATTGTTGACCTGAATAATTTTCATGATCGTCGATCAGCAGAATTTGTTAAATATTTTCATAAAAAAGACAACTTGAGAAACAATAATATAGGTATCAATTACAACATATTCTAGAATTCTTAACAAACATTTATCAGCAAAATTGAACGTGCTACTGATTGGCCAAAAATAAAAAGAAGCAAAAAAATAAAAAATCATACCACGTGTATTTTCTAGAATATACTCCAGTTCAATTTATTGGTTATTTTCGTTATAACGCGTTATGATTGATTCACGTTTGGGCACAAAAAATTCAGCGTTTTTTTTCTAGAACAAATCTCAAAAAATCAAAAAAACAAACAAAAAACTAAAAATTAAGTTTTTTTTTCTGGTACCTTGAAAAAAGTCTTCTAAAAAACGTATGTAAAAACCTTACTCTGTATAAGTATTATTTGTTACTTATTTGTCGACGGGCTCGTCGTAACTTCGCTTTTTTTTCTCTTCGCAATTTAGAACACGAAAAAAGACTCTCTTTTTCTGTTTTCTCTCAAGTTCGCGTTTCCGGAATTTTTCTTGTGGTTGTTTTTAGTGTTTTGTATAAAAAAAGTTATATATGTTTTGTAAGGTGCGGGTATGTTCTAGTTAATGCGCGTGTTCGTTTGAGCGTAAGCGCGCAATTCCCGCTCTCGCTGTTTTTTTCCCTGCTGCTTGTTGCGCGTGATACAGATGTGTCTTGGTGGCCGCAGTGGTCCCCCTGATCACCAAACGCTAGCGAGCTACGACTCAGAGAGAAACACACAGCCCCTGCACCGTCAAGTGCGCCACCAAACCACCAAAGCGATACATTAAAAAACGTACACACATATATATATCAAGCCACAAACATTCTTCATTACGTTTTTTTTTATTTGATCGTGAGAATATTCAATAAATAAACAAATAAAGGTCATTAATATTCTCATTGGCCGCATTTTTTTTCAATGCATAATAATTTTATGCATCTTAATTTTCATTTTTCAAGGAAACGTCTTTGGAAAGCATATTTTGTAAAATATTTCAAAGATGAAAAATAACCGATATTATATTTTGTGTAACTTATAGGGCCAAACAATTGCAGGGCCTAAGTAGTTGGGCGGTCCAACTTGGGGCCTGTAGTTGGGTTTATCCGTGACTGTATGTAAATGTAGTAAAAGTTCTAGATTGTTTTGAAAAAATCTGTCAACAAACATGATGTGGCATTGATGCCCTACAAGGGCTACACCGTCAAGTGCGCCACCAAGGCGATACACATACGTATATATTTAAAGTCAAAAACATCATTTATTACGTCAATTGTTTTGATCGTGAGAATATTGAATAAATAAACAAATAAAATGACAATAATATTCTCTTTCGGTACACTTTCATAACAAGTAATTTTATGACATCAATTTTTATGAAATTTCTCGAAAATAAAGATTTAAAACACTTTTACATATTTTTGATGTATTTGTTAGAAGTGTATGTTTATTTTCACTGTCATTACATTTCATGAAAAAGTTTCATGGAAATTTGGCCACTTTTCCGCCAAAAATTAACGCTCATATGGTGCGCTAACCGATCCACTTTTTAACCCATCGGATTTTTTTCAGATTTCTTCGACCAATCATCTTTGCATTTTACGGTTAACCGTTCACATTTCAGAAAAAAATTCTGACCGGTGAACAGCCCACTCTGTGTATTCAATTCTAGATTTTTTTAGAACGAAACCACGTTAACGTTCCGCGTGGAAGGGCCACGGCGCGGCAAAAAGGGGACCGGTCCTCCAAAAAGTTGTTTACAGGTTAAATGAAGCATTTGGAATTGATCGCCCGTGGATTTCCCCCGCTTATTTATTCTGCAAGTTAATTTCGATTTTGGAATAAATCAAGCATTCCGGCCCAATCGGATTCTATACAATAAAATGTTTAAAAACCACACTGTGTCATTTTTTCCGGCCAAAATGCCATTACCCAATTTTATTTTCTACGAATTTTTTTTTCTTCTCGTTATTTTCTATTCAAAAATAATCTTTCTCAGAAGAATATTTATGACTCAATGCCAAAGCCTTTGTAGATATGATAACCGTTTGACATTGATAATGAAATATGAAATAAATAACATGATAAAATCCATGTAAAAAAATCGCAAGCAGTTTTTTTTTAATTAGATTCGAGGTATTTTCGGGTCGGAATTTATCCACTTAGACGCTTTTATGCTTTTTGATATGCACCCGATTATATATTATGATGTTATAAAACACATTCTTTAAATTTTCACAAAAGTTTTAAACTTTTTACGAATTCTGTGGTACCTTACAGACAGTTTTCGCGAAATATGGGACATAATGGCGGCCGCCTAAAAGTTGATAAAGAGGTTCCAGCTTCTAAAGAAGTGTTAACCCTATATGAACATATGACCTTATAACCAACCAAATAAAAACCATAAAAACCTTAATACCTAGAAATCTCGGTTTAAAACCATGATTTCACCCAAAAAATGCTGATACACTTTATTATTTGAGAAAAGTATCGGCAAAGCAAGGAAACTGCGGGAAATACCCTTATTTCCGAATATTTAAAATAGCAACACTTTTCGGATTATGGTTAGTTGAACTAGTAAAAATGTAAAAATTCCGATTGATTGACCCAAAACTGTCATTACTAAAAAAAACTAGAAATTTTCTAGATGTAGAAAAAGTTTCTTCTCAGCGAATGTAACCAATTGCCCGGCTTGAAAATTGGTACCAAGTTTATATAAGAATCTGAGGGTTTTTTAAGAAAAAAAACAGTTGATTTTGAAAAACGGTTCGATTTTTTTTTTGTAAAATCTGGCATTTTTGGCAAAAATTGGAAAAATGCGGAAAATCGTACGTTTTTTCTAGAATGGTTTTTTGAGAAAAACTGTTGATTGCGGAAAATCCTATGATTTTATTCTAGATTCCGGTTTTTGAACAAAACTGTTGATTGGTAAAATCGTACGGTTTTTTTTCTTCTAGAACCAAAAAAATGTTGGCAGGTTAGGTCACCTAACTTAGGTGGTGTTAAAAAATCACGAAGTAGTCATCGAGGCCATTGAATGCGATTAGGAGATATGTGTATACGATTATTCCCCACAATTATTACGGAACCCTGCCTTGCATACAAATTCTTGATATAAATAAGAAGCAAATTTACTTATTCCAGACATTTAATCGCTGAAGCTATTTGGCTCAGAATTTTAAACTCCAATTATTTACTTCATAGTCAACACAATTGTTTGAAAACGATCATTATCTCGTCATTTTATGGTGGGTAATTAGTACCGTATGAATCGTTAGTTAAATCAGAGACTCGCTAAATAACACAAAAAAGGTTCACAAAATGAATAGTCAGTAAACAACGAAAAGCAAATACCATTTCAATAAAGGGCTTTAAAAAAATTTTTTTTTCTCAATTTCCCAAAAATGTATCAAAAAGGCTTTCTTTTATAATTATTTTCCAAACAAAAAAAAACTCACAATCTAAGGACATACTTAAGATTTATGAATATTTACAAAAATTCATAATTTTCAAAAATCCAAATTTTACCCCCAAAATCAGAATTTTCTCAAATATCCTAATTTTACTACTGAAATCATAATTTTCCAAAAAAAAAAATCATAATTTAACCACTAAAATCATAATTTCGCCACAAAAATCATAATTTCGCCACAAAAATCATAATTTCGCCACAAAAATCATAATTTCGCCACAAAAATCATAATTTCGCCACAAAAATCATAATTTCGCCACAAAAA
>SCLG01000418.1:114026-124026 GCA_004367875.1 Oikopleura albicans
AATTAGCTCAAATCCTTTTTCGTCCACTTGTCAACAAGGTACTTTTTCTTATCAGCCAGCCTGTATATTTTTAGCCTTATATTTAAAAGGTAGAATTTAGGACCAACTTAAATTTAAGATTACTTCATAACTTATGGAGTTGTCTCTCATTTAATTTGGTCCTAAATTCTTCCTGTTAAGTATAAGGCTAAAAATATGGAGCTTTTCTTAGAAATATTTCATGCTAAACTAAACTTAATAAATTTATTATAATAATCCAAAATATTATTCCCGTTATAGTTCAAATATGATTTCTTCTAATCGCTCAAATCAAAATTGGGTAAAATATATCAACTTTAAAAATAACTTATTTATAAAAAAAAAAATTAAATGGAAAATTCGTAATTCTCCGCGAAGTCGATGACTTTGAGAGGTTAAAACATTTTTATAAAAAAAAATGCCTCGACGTAAATATAATTCGCTATTTTTAGTTAGTTAATTTATTGTTAAATAAATCAGTTTGGGTTCAGCACTATGGTGATTTTGCTGTTTTGTCTTATACTTCGATTACGACCACAAACTTGATCAAAAATATTATTTTATTTTTTTTCTGTAATTGATTTGATAATGTGATTTTTGGCTAAAGGATATGGTTGGAACATCAAGCCATGCATTTTTGCCCTTCCACGTCAATCCCCGAGTTCAAAAGAAAAAATCACAAAAAAGTGTTTTTTTACACCACGTGCACAGTTTTCCTTAACTCTCAGGGGAAAGGAGATTTGGGCCACCAGGGCCCCCTAGAAAGCTCTTTGAAATCTCCAACCTACGCAAAAAACACCGTCAATCGAATTTTCTCGAAAAGTTGAGGGGGGTCACCAATACCCGTTTTGCCCTACGGGGCCTCCATATGCCTTAAAACGACGAAAAAATAAGTTGCGTGTCTATTTACACGCACTTCCTCCTAGGAGTTAAAATGAAATATTTTCTCATCTTTTTATGATATATAATCATTTTTTGCCTACGCAATTATCTTTCGACCAATTATCATGCAGAAACGAAACATTTGGTCATTTTCGCCTACGCACTGCACAGTTGTTATTTATGTTTTTTTATTAAAACTAGTTGTTGAAAATACACCTTATGTTTTTATTTTTGCGATTGCCTAAAAATTGAAAAAAAAATGCGTATCTTAGCGGCAGTTTTAAAGAACCGAAAAAACGCGTCACTCATGGGACTGATATCTGTATATACCTCTGCGCCGTGATGTGGTAACCGGTTATATTGTGGGTTTATCTTCCGTTATGGAGCAGGTTTTTTTCATTCGAAAGTTGCAAAATAACGGCGCAGGCAGTGTATTTGTGACACGAAGTTGTAGTGTTATGTTATTTGTAAATCTATAATCTAATTCTCGGTTGATCTATGACGAGTTCAACAAAAAAAAATCAAAAAAAAAGTGTTGTGTATTTTATTTGCTGTGAAAACAAGGCCAAGAAAAAAAATGAGCTTTTGAAACCTTTCCGCTAGCCATACAACAAAATTTTAATTTTTCCCGAAAAAATGGGTTTTTTTATTAAGATTTTCGTTAAAAATGGCCATTTTTACGTGCTTAGAGTATGGGAGATGCGTTTTTCCCATGTTTCATTTTTTAACNTTGTACACAACATGACTGACCGGTCCTTAAAACATTTTTTATAAAAAAACTGCCTCGACGTAAATATAATTCGCTATTTTTAGTTAGTTAATTTATTGTTAAATAAATCAGTTTGGGTTCAGCACTATGGTGATTTTGCTGTTTTGTCTTATACTTCGATTACGACCACAAACTTGATCAAAAATATTTTTTTTTTTCTGTAATTGATTTGATAATGTGATTTTTGGCTAAAGGATATGGTTGGAACATCTAGCCATGCATTTTTGCCCTTCCGCGTCAATCCCCGAGTTCAAAAGAAAAAATCACAAAAAAGTGTTTTTTACACCACGTGCACCGTTATCGTTCAAATGAAATATTTTCTCATCTTTTTTATGATATTTAATCATTTTTTGCCTACGCAATTATCTTGCGACCAATTATCTTGCAGAAACAAAAGATTTGGTCATTTTCGCCTACGCACTGCGCAGTTGTTATTTATGGTTTTAATGAAAACTAGTTGTTGTAAATACACCTTATGTTTTTATTTTTGCGATTGGCTAAAAATTGAAAAAAAAATGCGTATCTTAGCGGCAGTTGTAAAGAACCGAAAAAACGCGTCACTCATGGGACTGATATCTGTATTTACCTCTGCGCCGTGATGTGGTTATATTGTGGGTTTATCTTCCGTTATGGAGCAGGTTTTTTTCATTCGAAAGTTGCAAAATAACGGCGCAGGCAGTGTATTTGTGACACAAAGTTGTAGTGTTATGTTATTTGTAAATCTATAATCTAATTCTCGGTTGATCTATGACGAGTTCAAAAAAAAAAATCAAAAAAAAAGTGTTGTGTATTTTATTTGCTGTGAAAACAAGGCCAAGAAAAAAAGTGAGCTTTACATCATTGTTCCTGTCTGGTCGAATTAGAACACGAAAAGTAATACACGGGATATTCAACCTAATATGCTGGAATTTGTTTTAACTTTGCACATTTTTTTTTGTTTTTACCTAACCGATCACTAAAAACATGATGTTAAAAAATCGCCGCGGTAAGCCGGACTAATTACGTCACAGACCAAACGAGTATTCAATTATAGATTTACAAATAACATAATACTACAATTTTGGGTCATAAATATGGAGTCCTCAGTCCCTAAAGTGCCGCGTTTGTATTTTATTTTTATAACTACCCCTAAAGTGACGCATTTTTTAGATTTGTATGAAATAAATTTTTAATAAACGTGCTGATGTGAAATATAGGGCATTAACTATGAATTCGACGCAACTTTTCGAAAATTTTGTTTGGCCCAAAAATTTTTTTTTCAACAAAAATCCTCTCTTATTATGCACAGGCATCTTTTATCTCGCTGTCCTTTATCACGCCCTCTTCCTATACAGTCCTTAATTCCATAACGGGCGTTTTCGGTTCTCGAAAAAAAACGGCCGTTATGGGGTAAACGGCCGTTTTTGGAGAAAAAAAGCGGCCGTTGTAGAATAAATGGCCATTTTTGGAGGAAAAAAGCGGCCGTTATGGGATAAACGGCCGTTATGGGATAAACGGCCGTTATGGGATAAACGGCCGTTATGGGATAACCGGCCGTTATGGAAGCGCCCCTTATGGAATCAAGGACTGAACTACATAAGTTTTTAAAATTTTCGGTGTCTAAGAAATTCCATTTCAAATTTTTTCCGCCACTTTGTTTCAGCATTTTCATTTCTGGGTTAAATGAAATTCGCGAAAGCGATGCGTTTCGCGGCCAATATTCCTATGAAAACACAAACGATTACCCATCTCGTATATTTTCGATAAGGATTCATGATGAGATTACGGTGCATGTGAGTTAAGTACATCATAACGTGACAATTAATCCCACCAAACTTTTTTTTGTATTTCCAGAGCCGCGTTCGTATTTTAAATAAAAACGGCCGATTGCAATTAAAATTGGATTATTATTCGAAAAAATAATAGACAGTGAAAAAAAAATGGATCGTCGAAAAATGGCTTGACTCTGATTATTAACCAAGAAAATGTACCGTGTAGTCTATCCGGACTTGTTCCGATTTCTACAATAGGAAATTATGTAAAACATATATTCGAATCAAATAATTCCGTAGTTATTTTCTTACGGTATGTTTCGAGAAAATGCGGTATGATAAGACTTGTTTATCGGAAAAGATATTGTTTTAAACAGTCGTCTACCGAGAAGTTCACTAATCAAGTTGTATTAAAACACGGTTTTCTTCTAGATTTTCATATGTTGGATAATGTGATCTCACATGAATTTTGGCTACCGGCTGGTCGGTATAAAAAGCGACCAATTATTGACAAGTGAAATGTCGCACATTGCGTATTCAAGAATTTTTTAAAAACTTGTCAACAATTGGTCGCTTTTTATACCGTCCAGTCAGTATTAGAGCATTCTAGATTAAAATTGACGTGAGATGTTATTAGTTATCGAGCATACTTATTTTAATTGTACCATCCATTGTAAATGTACAACGCATTATCCGAGATTCTCGAATAACTTATTTTTATTTAAGGATGGGAATGACCTTATCTCTAAAAAAATATACTCCTANTGACAGATAATATAAATTATCAAAGATACCTCACACCAAAAATGATCGATGGTGCTGTCTTAGTATTCTACCTACTCTAGGTAGAAAATTGCGTTTTATCAAAAACTTGTCGAAAATCGTCAAAATTGGCCCCTACTGGTTAAAATTTGGGAGTGTTGTAATCAGATTTTTTTATCCGCGGACCATACTTTATCATCTGAAAAAAGGTTGGGACACCGTATTGCATATTATAAAAAAGATTAAGGCTGAATTTGGGACGCAATAAGCGAAAAAAAAGAGGCGGCCATGGAAGAGGTCATCTCATTTTACATAGACGTGATTGGTTAGAGGCGAACCAAATTAAATGTTCGCGTATTGAAAAATACGTCTACCTCTTCCAAGGCCGCCTCTTTTTTTATTTCGCCAATTGCGTCCCAAATTCAGCCCTAATCGATGTTATTTACAGTTATTTTGGGTATTATTTTCAACTTTTAAAATCATACATTTGTGGATAGTGAATAACGATTCTGTGAATTAGGATTTTTTTTCCATAATTTTTTTTCTGGACCAATAGATTTTGAGAGTGAGGAATGGATAATTTTGACTACAGTATTTCGCTTTGTGTTCCAATCCGACTCTTAATGGGGTTACTTTTTACAGAGACTGTAATTAAATCAAACAGTGAGCTAAGACGGCATTGTTGGGCAACGCATAATTGGGCCAAAAATAGAGCCCCGAAAAAAAAATCATTAGTGCACGCAAAAGAATGCATACATGTTTCCAAATTATACGTACTGTAAATTTAATTTCGCGACAAATTGCATCAATTGACCACACGCGATAAAAAAATGTAATTTTCGTAAAAATGCCTAATTTAGAATATCAAACATGATATCACGAGAAGAAAAGAACAAACTTTTTGATTAAGCTAATACTGTATTGACAATACACTAAATGTATGTGGCGATACACTTAGTCCTCAAATATTGTTACTGTAATTGGAAATTACTAATACAAATGAAACTATTAAAACCAAACCGCCTTGAAAACTCATATGAGCTTAAATTGAGACATCCATTATAAATTATACACTGTGAATAACCTTAGAACAAAAATTTTGATATAATATTATGAAAATCGTGAACATTCATAAATATCCTCAATATCGAGAAAATATTATCAAAATCGTGTTCAGCGTCATCAGTCACCCCTTGATGTGAAATTTCAGGCAAATAAAAAAAAATACTATTTTTAAACCAATTTTTACGGTTTTACTAATGGTTATTTAGGTGAATATGCCCACGGTCTTATTTTTCGTTCATAAAAGTGCCACTTTACCTACAAAGTACCAGATGGCGCAGCGTCCACCTAGGAGTTAATATCTCGGCCGAGGAGACGCCCTTAACCCGTGCCTGTACGTGTACTAAAATATGTCTTACATTTCGTTTTAAGATCCTTATTACTTTTAAAATGGTGGGGCAGGTTAAAAAATAGTTAGTGTTGTGTTTTAACTAACCCGCGGGTTTTCCACTTGAAGTTATTGTGATTATATTCGCGATGAATAGACGAGTTACTAAATTAGTATAAATCATATTACTTTCGTAAAAAAAAAAAGAATAAAACCGGTTTAAATAAGGCCGGTTTAGAGTGAATTCGATGCGTTTGCAAACAACGGCATTCTAAACGTTTTTAATTTACTTCTTGCTTGTTCCTCATCTCCTTCTATTATGTATATTATTATGGAATTATTACCTATTACATTTACCTCGTCCGCGTCCGTACTTCGTCAATACCATTTATTATTTAAACAAGGCTACATATATATAATATATTACGTTACGAATCAAAATGAGTTTTTTCTTGCCTTCCGTTGGAACTTGGAACTTCCGCTAAGATGTTAACCATGTTTGATTTGAACAATTGGCAAATATCTGGCAAAAGTATATTTTCATGGTATACTTCAAGAGGACTGCGTAGTGCGTAGGCGGAAAATGACGAAATATAAAATTTCGGGACGATTATTAAATTATCATAACTGGGTGTAAAATAGCTTAGCGAAAAAATTATNGTATAAATCATATTACTTTCGTAAAAAATAAGAATAAAACCAAATAAGGCCGGTGTAGAGTGAATTCGATGAGTTTGCAAACAATGGCATTCTAAACGTTTTTAATTTACTTATTGCTTGTTCCTCATCTCCTTCTATTATGTATATTATTATGGAATTATTACCTATTACATTTACCTCGTCCGCGTCCGTACTTCGTCGATACCATTTATTATTTAAACAAGGCTACATATATATATAATATATTACCTTACGAATCAAAATGAGTTTTTTTCTTGCCTTCCGTTAGAACTTAGAACTTCCGCTAAGATGTTAACCATGTTTTATTTGAACAATTGGCAATTATTTGGCAAAACTATATTTTCATAGTATATTTCAAGAGAACTGCGTAGTGCATAGGCGGAAAATGACAAAATATAAAATTTTGGGACGATTATTAAATTATCATGACTGGGTGTAAAATAGGCCTCCTATTGGCTAGCGTCCTTTAGCCACGCAAATGACTCACCACGTGGCTTGTAATACGTATTACAAATGAAACCGGGTCAAAATGATTAAAAAATGAGTGATCGTATAGCCTCGTGGTGATTGGCTAAATTCTGCTTCGCCGGAGAACCAATGAAGTTATGTAAAACTGTATATTTTTTAGTTATTGTAAATTTCTTTAGTTACGGTACATTTTTTAGTTACATTATTTGTTAAAACATGCGATAATCGTCTTTGGATCAACTCAATTTCGACCCGCTTTCATTAGCAATCAGCGTTAGTATTTCCCGAACATAAAATTATTAATTTGCTGCTCCCTTGGTGTAACCCTAAACTAAGTAAGTCAAGTTTGCCCAAAAACGATTAAATTAATCATAATTGTATTATTCAAGTATAATAGATTGCCAATTTGTCCAGATACTTCAATATCAATGTGGATGTATCTAATGTTGCCCTCAAAAACGTTTTTGCGAGACTTTTTTTTTTCTCAAACTTTTTTTTTCTAAGTTCCGATTGCGCCGGAAGTTGCGTTGTTGGATCAAAGAAGCATCTTAGTCGCGACGATAATTTCCGGATTATTTGAATTGACAAGTTACATTTTACATATAAGGTCCTTACGAAAAGGGATGCATCCACTTTATCACAAAAAAATGTTCCTTAATGTATTATTAGAACTTTTTACCAGAAAAAAGGGACGGCTGAGTCATAATCGATAGCATTCCAGGCTGACAAGATTGATTTAGGAAATTTGCTATATCCTTAACGTAATTTTAAATATGCTTTCGGGTCCATTGAAGACTGGTAAAAATTAGGAAAGAATCAGCTGAAAAAAATAATTCATACTTCCAGAGAATATCTGAAAGACATTTTTTGTTGTCAAATCCTGGAATTAAGAAATGTTCGACAAAAGCATTCGTAATCGATGGCATTCCAGGCTGAAATGTCTGCCAAGATTGATTTACTCAAAATTTGCTCAATTTTCTGGCGTTTTTGAGCACTTTTCCAGAAAAAAAAAATCACAGAGAGATCGTTCTATAGTTTTTGAAAATATCTGAATTTTGATTTGATAAGAAAAAATAACAACTTAGAAATTCTTAATTTTGTCACAGGGATCTTCCTATATTTTTTGTAGACTTTAGGTAGCGCAATTTTATTTAATAAATGGACATAATGTCTAAACATACGCGCTTAAATTTCTAGCAAGAAATAATAATATAATTAACAACTCAAAATCGTTACGAAATCTTGTCATGACTCAAAATTATTACGATTTTTTTTCAAAGTCTGGTGACTCAAAATCGTTAGTATACTAAACAATAAAAAGACTAATATGATCTGTAAAGAAGCTCTTTACTCATAATTGTTACGAAATGACGTTATGGCTAAAAATCGTTACGAAATAACGTCATGACTGAAAATCGTTACGAAATGACGTCATGACTAAAAATCGTTACGAAATGACGTCATGACTCAAAATCGTTACGAAATCCCGTCATGATTCAAAATCGTTACGAAATGACGGCATGACTCAAAATCGTTACGAAATGACGGCATGACTCAAAATCGTTACGAAATGACGTAACGACTCACAATCGTTACGATTTATTGAACCATAAATCGTAAATATTTTGAGATATGGTCTGTATACAACTAAAAGAGGTCTGTATAAACTACAAGGTCTGTATAAACTAAAAGATATTTTTTGTTAAATATTGGAATTCAGAAATGTTCGACAAAAGAACTCGTAATCGATAGCATTCCAGGCTGAAGCGTCTGACAAGATTGATTAAATCGAAATTCGCCTATTTTGTGGCGTGTTTGTCGCTTCTTGCGAAAAAACATTTTACATCAAAGCATTCTAGCTAAAAAGGATTAGGAAATGCTTATCTTATTTTCAGCGGACGCTTTTTTTCTTGTCCTTGTCTACCCTTAATGGCTTAGTGAACATCTAGCCCCGTTTTTTGCGAGCCTTGTTCAAATCAAATAAGGTTAAAGTCAAGTTCCAACTCTCAGCGGAAATCGGAGAAAACAATATATATATAATATATGTATGATTGTTTTAAGTATCAGCAGAAACTCATCAAGTTTTGCGGCTGAGAATTTGGCCGCAATATTTTTGGAATAATAAAATCGAAGAATGAAATTACAGGATCTTATTAATATTTAAATTCATTTCAAGTTTTCGCCCAATTTTCGAAATTTGTCTTTTGAACTGCTTTGAAATTTAGTGATTTAAGCACTATGAATTTGGTTGGAAGAGTCGAGTGTAATTATGATAAAAAAACATATGTACAAAAAAGTTAAGTAATTGATTACAGAAATCCGATTTGAGATATCGCGAGTTGGGCGTCAAGTTGGGCCAAAATGTTTGTAAAAAATTGTAAAGAAATTTGAAAAAAAAATTGTAAAAAAAAAATGTAAAAAAATTGTCAAAAATTGTAAAAAAATGTACAAAAAAATGTAAAAAATTGTGAAAATGTAAAAAAAAATGTAAAAAGTCTAAAAAAACTCCTAAAAAAATTCTTAAAAATTGTAAAAAAAATGTAAAAATTGTAAAAAAAAAATGTAAAAATTGTAAAAAAAATTGTAAAAAAAATTGTTAAAAAAATTGTAAAAAAAAATTGTAAAAAAAATTGTAAAAAAAATAAAAAAATTGTAAAAAAAAATGTAAAAATTGTAAAAAAAATGTAAAAATTGTAAAAAAAAATTGTAAAAAAAAATGTAAAAATTGTACAAAACGTAACGTTTTACGTTACGCTTTAGGTGAGCGAACGTGTCCTCGTTTTGTTAAATTTTTATTATTAGGTCCTATTTTGAAAATAAAAGGGCAATAAATAGCGTAGACAAATTATTAGTGAGACAAATGTGCCTGTTAGGTAAGTTTCGTGAAAAATCGCGACCTATGTCAAAAAAAAGTTTGAGAGTCATATGGTGTTCATATTGATATTGAAGTATCTTGACAAATTGACAATCTATTCCACTCGAATAATAGAATTATAATTAATTTAATATGTTACGCCACCTAATTTGGCTCACTCAGTTTAGGGTTACATCGAACGAGTACGATATTCGGAAAATGCTAATTTAACGATGACGTAGTGTAAAATAGTATAAGCAACTAGGTGCCAAATAAATCGCGGCTTTGTTAAAATATTGAAATACAAATTTAATAAAAATTATATAGAGCGTGCGTCAACATATTTGTAAGAAATTTATATTCTGTAATAAAATCCCAACCCACGCCTTTTGCATCGAACACGTGAACATGCGTAGGTGTATAAA
>SCLG01000418.1:124965-136532 GCA_004367875.1 Oikopleura albicans
AGAAATTTATATTCTGTAATAAAATCCCAACCCACGCCTTTTGCATCTAATATAACACGTGAACATGCGTAGGTGTATAAAATAAACGAGTCATTTTTCCGTTTCAATATGACTTTTGATAGGTTTACTGTAAGTTATCTCCAATTTGTTGAAACCCACGCATTAACTACTAAAAATTAACTTCTAAAAATAAAGAACGGATTGTTTCGTATACGAAATTAACTATAATTAATTTGGTGCATGAAATAATTTCCGGTGTTACAGGAGTTAAGGTGGAAAATGAATCGGAAAATTCCGGTTTTGCTGAAATCGTCGAAATTTGGTACAAAAAAGTATTTTCTCTCAGGGAAAAACAGATGAACTCGGATTTGTGGATTTCCTGAGTTTGAGAATTATATTACGCTAGTTTTCATGATTTAGACTCCGTTAGATAACTAGTAAATCGCTGAAAAATCGCTGACTTTTTTGGCACGTATTTCCACATGATAATGACATTGATGACATTGAACTTCAACTGGGAATGTTAATGAATTTTTTTAACAAAATCCTTGTTAAAAATAGTTTTGCTTAAAGTAATTATTTAACGAAAAGTTATCTGTTAGTTTTTTTTTAACCCGCAGCCGTGTACTGTGTTCACAATATTGTACTTAATAAGCAGTTACAGACTACCTATGAAATACATGCTACTAACAACACTGTTGATGTAATATAGCGTGGTTGATAACTTTTTTACAAGTCATTCAGATTCTCAGTGAAGGCATGTAATGTATTTTACGCTCGTTTTTAATTATTTTTTCTGCCATTCATTATTTAAAAATGTCAAAAAAATCATTAAATGCAAAATAAAATAATTTAAAGATAAAAAAAATTAGATCAACCAAAAAAATTTGATCAAAAAAGGGAAAATTCAAAAAAAAGATCAAAAATAAACCTTTTTATCAAAAAAAAAATGTATTTGTTACAAAAAATACATAAAAATTGTTCTCATATTTTGGTCAAAATAAGAAAAAAACCGTTTATACCAGTGACTAGCATTTACGCGATGTGCACACTAACTTGGCAGCACTAACTGGGCAGCCCAATCTACGCGTAGCACTTAGAGTTTGTGGGTTAAATTATTAGTCGCAATTTAACAACATGCAACGGTTGCGGGATCTTAATTTAAATAAACCGGAAATTATGGATTCGTATTCTTTCATGTTCTTCCAGTGCGACCGAGTCGTATTAATCTGGCGCGCCAAAACGGAATGGAAAAAATAAATACGAAAATTAATCCGTTTGATGATTAGCGTATTTATGCAAGAGTTGGCAGTTTTGCGCCTCCCCCATTGTATTATAAAACAAAAAATGGAAAAACATAATTCAAGAAGGCCGTGCTGTTTTTTATTGATGGATGAGTGAATATCTCGGCATTATTGAAACCGAAAATCGCTTGAACTTGGATATAAATGGTAAGCTTACGCAATTATTTAGCCGTCTTCAATTCATTTTAATTATATTAGCCAATGAGATATTGTTTTTTTAACTCGAATGCCCTACGCCAATTTAAGACTCTTTTTTGTCTTGAGTCCATGAGACACACTTTTGCAGAAGCCAAACTAATTACTATACCGTGTGTCCGCGNTTCTCATATTTTTGTCAAAATGATAAAAAAAAAACGCGTTGGAACTAAAGACTAGCATTTACGCGATGTGCACACTAACTGGGCAGACCAGTCTAGGCTGTACGTAGCTACGCGTAGCACTTAGAGTTTGTGGGTTAAATTATTAGTCGCAATTTAACAACATGCAACGGTTGCGGCATCTTAATTTAAATAAACCGGAAATTATGGATTCGTATTCTTTCATGTTCTTCCAGTGCGACCGAGTGGTATTAATCTGGCGCGCCAAAACGGAATGGAAAAAATAAATACGAAAATTAATCCGTTTGATGATTAGCGTATTTATGCAAGAGTAGGCAATTTTGCGCCTCCCCCATTGTATTATAAAACAAAAAATGGAAAAAACATAATTCAAGAAGGCCGTGCTGTTTTTTATTGATGGATGAGTGAATATCTCGGCATTATTGAAACCGAAAATCGCTTGAACTTGGATATAAATGGTAAGCTTACGTAATTATTTAGCCGTCCTCAATTCATTTTAATTATATTAGCCAATGAGAAATTGTTTTTCTAACTCGAATGCCCTACGCCTATTAAAGACTTTTTTGTCCTGAGTCCATGAGGCACACTTTTTCAGAAGCCAAACTAATTACTATACCCTGTGTCCGTGCTTCAAGTGTCGCAATCAGACCAAACGCGTTTAACGAACATAACGCAATTATTCCGCCGTCCAAAATTTTAATTGTATTAGCCAATGAGATATATTTTTTTAAATATTGTTTTCGACTTAATAACCGTATGGCAATTTAACACTTTTCTTTCACAAAATATCTCTTGCGCCTTTTTTAAACCAAAAATGTCCGAAATGAACCCAGCAAACGCATATACCGTGTGTCCGCGCTTCAAGTGTCGTAATGAAGTTAAGCCGCACGATAATGCTTCGCGAGGCTGCTCTGTCATGGAACCGGTAACATGACCTGGTAAATTTGTTGGTCGATACTGATTTTTGTAAAAATATAATATTTATAAAATTTTTTTCAATTAATTTTAGACTAGTGTTTTTTTTTATTAAACTACAACCAAATCCACCTTTTTTCCAATTAGAATTTTTTACAAAACAGCAAACAAAAAATACACCCAAATATTTTCTGTGGTTAATAAATTATTTTAATTAAAGTTCAACGTAGCCAAATTTACCATTTTTATACTAATATGCAGCAAGGAGTAGAAATTGGCATTTCTAATTAGAAAAAAGTATTTTCAAGGTAAACCCTCGGAGAATTATATAATTTGAAAAATACCCGTGACCTCAAATATGACATAAAATTGTGTTGTAAAAAATGATAAATAAAATAAATTTAGAATATCATGGCTAATTTAGTTGAGGTCAAATGAGTTAATTTTATGATTATTTTATTTCCAGTTTTAAATAGATTCAGTTAAAATAGATTTTAGTTTCTTTTATCTTATTGGAAGAAAAAGTTCAAATACTTTGTTTTCGAGGAAAATTAAACTCTCTTGTTTAAAAAACGTGTTCACAATGTGAAAACAAAAAGTGTCCCAAACGAGCTTAGCAAATATATATATATCGTATGTCCGCGCTTCAAGTGTCGCGAGTGAGCCAAACTCGCTAAAAAAGTATTTTCAGTAAAGCTGAAAAATAACGGTGCACACTATAGGTGGGAAGTGGAGAAAAAGAAAAATAATGGAAGATAACTCCGCAGTGCGTAGGCGGCTATGGTTGAAAATAAATGACAAAAAATTGATGATGAAGAACCTGCCTACGTAAGTTAACACCACGTAAGTTAACAAAATTCACTTAACTTAAGAGTCTAACTGCGGCAACTTTTCCGCCTACGCCCTATCCACGTAAGTTAACAAAATTCACGTAACTTGACACATTTCATGGTAAATTAATAATTGATAATTATGATATCCTTGACATCAACCATTTTGGAAATTATAAAATTGTAAAGGCCTAAATTCATGCAAGTTATCAGTTTTTCAAAAGTTTTCCAGCACTTCCACCTACACCCTACCCACGTAACTTTACAAAATGGATGTACCTTAACACCTTGTGATCCAAAAGTTTGGTTAACTTACGTAGGTAGGTGGTTATTCATTTTTGGAAGATAAAAAATTCAGCTAAACTTTGTATATTTTAGTTGCGTTTTTAATATGATAAAATAGAACGAATTCTAAACATGAAAAAAAAGTCAAAACGTTGTACTTTATTCTGCTCAATAATCTAAAATAAATTATCTCTTGGAATGAGCCGAAAAAAATACGTATACGATTAGATAAAGACTATTTGCTTGTGTTAATATCATTGGATAATCAATTTGGATTTTGCGTTCCTTTCAAGGCTCCAACAGTCTGCCAACTTTATTGCAAAAATTCAAGAAAAAAGGTTATTGAGGGGCTTATATTGACCCTAAATAAATTATATCAGCTTTTTAAGACTTTTAGACTTTTTTTATGCAAGCCGTTGACGACTTAGAAGGACACGCCAAATGTCTGGTTTAAGACGACGTAGAAAAAACTTCTATTTTAGACGCCTTTGCGCATGANCACCTTGTGATCCAAAAGTTTGGTTAACTTACGTAGGTAGGTGGTTATTCATTTTTGGAAGATAAAAAATTCAGCTAAACTTTGTATATTTTAGTTGCGTTTTTAATATGATAAAATAGAACGAATTCTAAACATGAAAAAAAAGTCAAAACGTTGTACTTTATTCTGCTCAATAATCTAAAACAAATTATCTCTTGGAATGAGCCGAAAAAATACGTATACGATTAGATAAAGACTATTTGCTTGTGTTAATATCATTGGATAATCAATTTGGATTTTGCGTTCCTTTCAAGGCTCCAACAGTCTGCCGACTTTATTGCAAAAATTCAAGAAAAAAAGGTTATTGAGGGGCTTATATTGACCCTAAATAAATTATATCAGCTTTTTAAGACTTTTAGACTTTTTTTTATGCAAGCCGTTGACGACTTAGAAGGACACGCCAAATGTCTGGTTTAAGACGACGTAGAAAAAACTTCTATTTTAGACGCCTTTGCGCATGAACATAAAAAAGTTACTTTTTTTCACAAAATTAGAATCATTTTTTAAAAGCTTTTGTACGGCCCATTATAATTCGTCCTCTTGTTGCTCGTTTTATTATTGTGAAAAAAAAAAACTAAGCGCGTTCAATTGTCCGCTTTTTGAGTTTTTTTTTTCGACTCGCTGGCGCCCCCCGAAAGAAAAGATAAGCAGATAGTGAAACAAAGCCCATTTTACAACCCGATATATAATGAGTAAAAAGCGGACAGTTACACGGCCTTTTTTATCACTTAGAAATAAATTTAGTAAAAGGCGAACAGTTGCACATGGCCTTTTATACCCTAAATCCCAAATGAGTAAAAATAAGGGTAAAAATAAAGTGACAAAAAGTGGACTGTGTATGTGTTTTTTCACCAAAAAACGGGTAAAAAGCGGGCAGTTTATACCGTCTGCACTAGTACAGCCGGTAAATTGGTCTCGTTATAAGCTGGCACAACCGTTTTATAAATTTGAAATTTGAGGCGCAAGTTTTCAAACCCACTAACTAGTTATCTTAACGATTTTTGGACCGAACCGTATTGCGATTTCTAATTATCATACCAGACGCGCTACCCAATTATTTTAACACGTTTTTTAGAAAACAGTTGTTAACTGGTTAGCTGGTGTACCTTGACAAAATCCACAAAACTCCATCTAATTTTCCATTCGTTTGAATTTCAATATCGGAATTTTCACGCGCTCGAAGGGCATAACAATTGACTAAATGCAGCATTAATACAAAAAACAATCGAATGCTCTTTTTTAGATATTTTAAAAATTTCCGCAGTTTGATGGGTAATTTATAATGTGGTATTCCTATGCTAATTATTCCGTTCCAAACTATCATACCCGGTTCTTGCGTCATTTTAAAATGCCTGTCACGTGGCTCCTTTTTTTGCATTTGCACTTGTCGGTTAAAAGCAGTCATTTCAAGTTTTTTTTTTGTTTAATTTACTTGGTTTGTTCATTAGGGGGCCATTTTCTATCTAAAGTTTCCACCAGTTATCAAAAATAATCATAATTTTAAACGCGTTGTGTTTCGAAGAACTCCAGAAAATTAAAGTTAACGTGACAACGCTGTCCGAAAATAATAACCAGATATACACGACTGGTTTTTTCAATAATCAGTTCATGAAATAGACCATCTAACCCGTTATATTAACATCCGTTATGTTAACAAAATTCCATTATGTTACCACTTTGTGTGATTTGATTAACTTCGATTTCCAATTATTTAACCAAACATCCTACTCCACTATGTTAACCGGTTTTGAGGTTTGATGGTGTTAACATAACGGTTTAGGTGGTGTTTATCACCCAATCAGTTATCTTAACAGTTGTTTTGCTCAAAGTGTTAAATAATTTAGGTAAGATAATTGGGAGGGGCGTTAGAGAAGACAATTGGAAATAATTTGCGATACATTTCGGTCCAAAAAGTGTTATGATAATCCAAATTTTGTTACGATAACTGGTTAGGAAGTTAAATGAATGAAATTATTGGTTTTTTTAAATACACTGGGTGCGCCGTTATCTGGCCGATATTTTCGCCAAAAAATATTTTGTTACGTAATAATGGCCAGATAACGGCGCAGTGCGTGGGCGGAGTAGCTGGATAATTTTTGCCACAAAATCCGGCCAGATAAAGGGATAAGCGGGAATTCCGGCCAGATAACGGTGTAATTCAAAACCAGAAAATCGCACAAACTGTCATTTTTAGACCCAGTTTTTCTGATTGGAGACATTATACTGTCTGTTTCTTCCATAACGTATTTGCAATATGTTTTCAATAACACAGACAGTAGGTAAATACGGCTCTGGTCTATAATCCATTAAATACTTGGTTTTCACATTTTTCAGGTGGCTAGTCCTACATGTTATTGTAGTTGAGCCATTCTAACTACTGTTGTCCAAGAAGTCCACAAAACGTTACCCTCTAATTTCGCCAAAAAAATAACACATTACATGTGTTGATTATGTAGACCAAAAAAATAAAATTGATCTTGTTCGCGCTACGTGTGTATCAATAAATGGAGTCAACGAATACATTTTTGTCAAATTGTAGTTAGGGTTCCCGCGATAAAAAATTGGGGGTCGGCAAAAATATTTTGAAAATATGTGTATCGCATTAAGCACCTTGAACTGATGAAAAAAATCATTATGAAAAGTTTCCGTCTCTAACCCTTGGGGGTCAAAATGGACCAAAACGTCCCAAATTTGATGGAAATCACGATTTTTAGAAAATTAGACAATGTTTATCTCGAGAAATCTCATAATAGCAAGATAAACCAAAATGCTTTCATTCTCTAAAAAAAAATCAAAAAAAAAATCAGCCGCAATTCGAAAAATCGATTTTTTTCACCGGGTCTCAGCGAGTGTTTTTCGAAACTTTTGAAAAAACTTCACATCGGATTATGATCCAAACGTTTAATATGATTTAATCTTATTTATAATCGTTTGGATTTTATCCCACTTGGCGGTCACCCTAATTGTAGAGTTTTATGGTACCCATGTTATTTCGCCATTTATTTGCAAGTTTTAGCCGTTTTTTGACACTTGGCATAATTGATAGTTTTCACTGTACAACTTTATTCATATTACAAAGTCACAATAATCGTTATTATGTCATTTTGGGGCTCGTCAACGTTATACCAAAAAAAAAGTGGAGGTTGACCAGATGTGAAAAAAAACCATAACCAAAGTCCTAAGTTAATTAACCACCTGCTGGTGACTAAGATCGGCAACGCAAAATCTAGAAAATAAGAATTTCAACGGGTACCTAAGACGAAATTGTATACACGTCAAGGCCTATAATTTCCGAAAAACAAACTGGGCATCGATTTGGATTCAAATTGAAAGGCAAACAAATTTTAAGGCAATTTGCCAAAGTTACAATTTAACCCTTGGACAACCAAAGGACTATTTGTTAGTATTACAAAAGTATTTCCAAAAAACTAGACCATAACTGCGCAGTGTGTATGCAAGAAAATGACGGAGAATTATAATAAGAATACATCGGATGCAAGATAACCGCGTTGACAAAAAACATGAACTACAAAAACCGCGTGTCTCGGGAAAACTTCACAAAATGTCCGGAACTTAACAAAATTCTGGAAACTTCCTTTCTCACGAAAAAATGTAAGGTAAGGCGGTGACTACGCAATAGCATTGTTTTGTTTCAGAATTAAAATAACATTGTAATACACCCCCTGTGCAGTTATCGGGCAAGTTACCCCGCTAGTGCTGTTATACGACAAGCTTTCTCGTGAAATCTGCCGGGTAACTGCGTAGGGGGTTATTTCATTTCTGCGACATAACTGCGTAGAGGGTGCAATAAAACTGCATTTTTTGTAGGATTACTACTATTTTAACGAATGACATAAAAAACTGAATTTTTCAAAAAAACTTCTTTTCCAAATTGACATGTCCTTGAAAACATATATAACACTAACATATATCAACACTATTGGCTGGAAAACGTAAAATATAAAAAGGAGGCCAAAGAAACCAAAAAAAGTGCAATCTGGTAATAAATTGTTTTTTCGGCGAGAAAAGTTCTCAAGTGCACTTTACCGATCATGCTTCTCTGAGAGTGTTCTTAGGTCATGATTTGGGCTTCGCAAAAGTGACGTTCACAAAATAATTCGGGGATAATTGTTAAGTATGCTTTAATTTATCCCGGCTCGCGTTTTTTTTAACCGCTACTGAACGGTTTGACCAAGCACCGACAGGTTAGACAAGTTTTAGAAAACGCGAGGTTACCCCACCCCCTTATTCGAATCATTGAAACCAAAATATAATGATGTGAAATGAAAATGAAACTTGGCATCAAGTCTTATAAGATTTCCACCCCTGTGCTGTTATGTTATAACACCTTATCTTGGCATTTTTCTGATGATCTGTTAGGCACATTCTAATTTGGGAAAATACAAAAAGGACAAACCTGAAAAGAGTCAAAACGATACCTGAAAATGATTGCATTTTTGGTTAGCAATTTTTTTGACCTTTTTTCAACATTTTTTAAAAACTCGCTACAATTGAATTTGGTATACAGTTGATGTGGTAACGAGTTGACACATTCGTATCCGATTTTTTCGTCAAAAACTGTCAACTCGTTCCATACTGTCACTGCGTTGCAACACTTTTGCCCTATTTTTGCCCAAAAAACTCCCAAAAAGTGTCACTTTGTTCCAAACAGTCAACTTGTCAGGTGTCAACTCGGTTACCACAACATCTGTAACCAAATTCGACATTTTTTTCGAAAAATTGGCCTGTCCAATTTTTATTTTTTCTTCTCTCGTTTAAAACAAAAAATGACACCCTTTTAGGTTCCGCCCTTTTCAGTTTTTGCCATTTTCAGGTTTCGCCCTTTTCCTCAAATCAGGCTGTGCCTTTCTGTTATCGTGCGTAGTTATCAAGCGAAAGTTGCAGGATAACAGGGCAGGCTCTGATAAGGGTTCTTTGAGGTTCCGATTGGGAACCGTGGCAACCTTCTTTTCAAATTTTGCGTTTTTCCGACTCTCTAGTCCAAACGTAAACAAGTTTCAAACACAGATGTAACAAAAAAAAAATGAACCAAACCCGCACTGTTTTTCGATTTGCGTAATTCACAAACAAAGGGGGGGAACGTTTACTTCTAAAACACGTCAATCAAAGGCGATTAGTGCGTCACCCAAATGAACCACCTAAACGCGACATGTTCAGTATAACTAAAAAAAGGCAAAAACATCAAAAAAAAACTATAAATGTTGTCATTGTATTTGGCATAAAAATATTTTGAGCAAAATCGAGGGAGGGAAAAATACGTTTCCACGCAATAATTTTTTTTTCTTAAATCATACCAAAAAAGTCTACTTTACATTAAATAGTTTTTGCATATAAAGTGGGTTGTCTAACACTAAAAGAAAAACACCAAAAAATGTCACAAAATCGGATTTGGAACACAAAAAAATATGAAGATTCTTTTTTCATAGACGAGACTAAATGTTGATAGTCGAAATAAATGTCGGAAAACAGATTTTTTAGGTGTTTTTAGTCAAAATACTACAAAAACGTTCTTATCTACAAGAGCTAAACACAATTACAATGAAATTTATAAGCTTATTTAAAGGGTAGAATATGTTCCTAATGGGCATCTGCTCGAGACTTTTAAGTCACTTATGATCATTTTATGCCCTTATTTATCAAAAAACATTAGTAACTCGTAAAGATAGGCTAGCAAAAGCAAATTACCCGACTTTGCATTATAAAGACCGACTGCAAACGATTTTTCTAAATTTTCTTACCAAAAATAGGGTCAAATTTCTCGATGAGGTCAAATTTCACGATAAGGTCATATTTCACGATGGGGTCAAATTTCTCGATTGGGTCAAATTTCATGATGGGGTCAAATTTCTCGATTGGGTCAAATTTCTCGATTGGGTCAAATTTCACGATGGGGTCAAATTTCAGAGTGTTGTCAAATGCATCGCGGTGCTTTGTAGAAAATATATTTCGTAGAATTTCTAGAAGATCCGTTTTTTCGAGATACCTTTTCTGCGAGAAACATTTTTGCCAGTTAAAATTCCTATCATATACGTTTCCTGGACAAAACCTAGTGGGACATAGGCTATGTCACAATCTTATGTCACGTAGGGCTGGGCGGTGGCAAATTGAAAACTACCGTATATCAGTGCTGAAATATCCTTTTTAACGCTAATTTGACCTCGCCGAATCAGCTTCAAAGCCGACACACGGTATTTTTGCTGAAAAGTCCGCCAGATTAGTTTTTTCCGAAAAACCATCGCCGATGGTTCATCGGAAACCTATAAATTTCCATACGAATAAGTGATTTGCTGAACATGCTAAAAAAGCAGTGGGTCTGGCTGCGTGTTATCCCCCGTTTCTGATTCCGGAATCCATACATAATTACGAAAGCGACAGTTTATTTACAAAATACGAGAATATTCTAAGTTAGAGTAAAGTATGTCTAATACGATTAAACGCTGCCAAACGTCTGTCGGCATCAATTATCGGAAGTCGGATAGATTTAAAAACTAGAATAGTACCGTATGTAATAAGAAAAACGAGTGTTCCAAAATGCATGTTACGAATCATTTCGCAAAACCAAAACGCTGTATTGAACGAAAATAGAACGTTTCTTCCTTTAATTTAGCTTCCGGTACCTAGAAACCAGAGTTTGTGTATTATTTTTTGAAATATATATATATATATATACACCACCTGCGCCCTTATCGGGCCGTAATTCCCGTTCGTTCTTTTACCGGGCCAGAATTTTGAGGAAAATTTTCCCAGTTACTCCGCCTACGCACTGCACTGTTATTACATAATAAAATATTTTTTCGGGAGAAATGTCGGCAAGATAACGGCGCAGGTGGTGTGTTTGACAAATTTGAACGGAAATTCTTAAGTAATTTGTCATAGTATATAGTACTAAAATTATTTACACGTAGTGCAAACGGCAGCAAAAACTATTGAAATGGGTGTTATGTAAAATGTTCTAGAATCAGAAATTGGCACCTTTTCTTGCTTGACATACAGTAGGTTGAATTTCAACCGTTGAAATACTTTTTTTGTTAGACTTGTTGTCATTTCAAATGGTTAGGTGGTGTACACCGCTTGTAGAAAATTTGAAATGTTTTGTTTTTTTCTGCCTACACCCGGCGCAGTTATCTTACCATTAAATTTTTTACGCAAGATACCTGCATCACTTATGCCTAACATAAGAAATTATTGATTGTGCAATGTGTCGCAATCGGCTTATATCGGACGGTTCCGCGTGAGTTAAACTCGAATAGTGTTGTAATAGTCGGAAAAGGGGGTTAGCGAATTTGAATTTACGAATCGTTTGGCATTATCAAAGCTGTGTATTGAACAAAAATAG
>SCLG01000419.1:50418-62514 GCA_004367875.1 Oikopleura albicans
ATTTATTAAACTTAAAAAGTTCAAATAAGAACAGTTTTTATACGGTGTCTTCTAAAGTTTTTGATGCCACGAATTACAAGTTTAAATTGTAACTCATCTAATTCGCTTAAATCCGCTTGAATCTATTGATTTATTGAAATGTCAATTATTCCTTGTGCACTTCAACACATTCGTGCAGTAATTACAATCAACATTTCCGAACCGCCTTATATGCTTTTTCCGTTCTGAGAGGCATGCAATTATTTTTCGCGTTATATCAGATGGGGAACGTGTACCTGAGAAGTGATGATAATAAAACTTCCACTTACTTAACCCCGCACCGTATTGAGTCTAAAACCAAGAAACATCTTTGGAATTTTGGTCGACGAAAACAGACTTTATTCTCAAAAATATTTTATGATATATTTCTATAGAACATATGTTTTCCAATGATGTAGAAATCTATAAAATAATTATAAAATTAAATTCTGTTTACATGGGGGAAAACGAAAGGACGCCTTGCCATAAATACGGTGTCAGGCTAAATAAGACCAATAATTTGTTTGTGACGTATGACACTGTGTTCATACAAAAGCTCGGCAAATGCGTTGTTTTTTTGCCCTTAGCCTACTTGGATTCCAAGTCAGGTCTCATTTTTAGTACAGGGGGTCTGGTCAGAAGGTGTGGCCGTTATAACGTCGAGTCATTTTTTTTTCAAGATAAATCATGTCTTTTTTCACTTTTTTTTGGGTAAAGACCTCCCCCCCGCTAGCCATATGTTTAAAAAAAATTCAAAATTATTATAAGGTCAAGTCATTATTTCGGGCTTGACCTTATAACCAGACCCCTGTATATTTTTTGACAGAAACGCGTTTTAGTTTCATTCGATTTTCGTATGATAAATCAGCCAACATTTTTATTGGACATAGCCTAGGTCACATAGGGATCAAACAGTACATATTTCTTCAACTGATAAAAACCAAAATATTTTATTGCCTCAATGAAAAAAAACACATGCTTACCCCTGAACATATTGTTAATCAACCGCATTCCGTATACATATTGCAAAAGACCTCATAAAACCCCGATTGCCTTAGACCGAACAAAGGGTAAAATGTGTCTTATTTATTTATTAGGCATAATGTTTTATAACGTCTCATGCTACCTCAAATAACCACATTTCTAATCTTCCTTGACGCCTGGGAGTATGTAAGAGAGAATTTGGTCTCAGGAAATATTTTGAAATGGATGTAGTATCTATCTATGATTCCCCAGGTATGGGATTACTGTAGGACAGTAATGGTCCTTTTTACGGGTGTTTTTAATCCCAATAGGGACGATTTTCGAAAATAGCGGGGATATGTCTCCTAATACAGTCCTTACTTCCAATACGGACGTTTTTTATTCTCGAAAATAGCGTCCGTATTGGGTGAATTGTCATAAAGGGTCCATTTTCGACTGTTTTGGGGTCAATTTTCCACAAAAAGCGTCCGTATTGGAAGGCAGCGTCCTTATTGAGTGCGTCCGTATTGAGAGTAAGGACTGTATTTCCATTTTTACGTTTTGAAAAAAAGTTAACCAAAAATGTTTCTTTCTCTCAAATATAATCTTAAAATTGTTTTTTTAAGCGGCCAAAACAACATCGTAGCGGTTATAAGGTCAGCGATATGTGCTGTAAAATAATTTGAAAAATCTGATTGCCGACTAAGGCTCCTCAATACTCTGGTCATGCATTACATATTGCATTAAAGTTCCGATCAATATTTTTTATATCCTTACCTTTTCACCGCGCCCTGTATATTTTCAATTTCGAATTAATATTTACTAGAAATTACTTTCTATTTTTTTAAATAATTTATTACAACAGTCAATCTTTAACACATTCTCACTATGTCTCTGCAAAATGTCTACACATTTAACCTTTTTTCAAATATATTTGTTTATTTATTTTAGTGATCTCCTGAGAGGGCTAGCTGGACTTTTTTTTCGATAGTTATTTTTATTCATTCTTGTGATAAAGTCCAGAGCTCTCACTGTTAATAAACAATATTAAACCTTTTAAAAGTGGCGTTTTAAACATTTATGATGGAAGGAAACAATGTAAAAATTTAGGCAGGTTATAAATCAAATTATTTTTTTGGTGACGCATGGGGCGAAAGGTTAAACGAGAAATGGGTCAGTGAAAAAGCAAAAGATAATAGAGAAATGTGCAATCATAAATAATTGCGTGAGATCGACAGATTTCTTCAATTAAAACCAATTGGATTTTTTTTTGTAAACTTTTATTAAAGTTACCCATAAAGTGCTCAAGCACAAAATCGTTACAGGAAGGTCTGATTGAACTCGCCATATATAATTTCCCATAATTTTTTAAAATCATGTCTTTTTACGTTTTTTTTAATGAAGTCCTCTGAAAAACGTGTTAAAAAATCTGTGTTAACTCTCAGGGGGAAGGAGTTTTTGGGAACCCGTAGGGGGAAATGTGTGTATATATACACACACTTGAAAAAATCACAATAATTCGCAATAATTCATAAAAACTGGTAAAGCCAAGTTGTAGAGCTTGTCAAACTACGTCGATCTGACTATTCAGAAATTGATCTGGGCCACCAGGGCCCCCTAGAGAGATGTTTGAAATCTTCAACCTACGCAAAAAATAACACCGCCAATCGAATTTTCTCGAAAAGTTGAGGGGGGCGTCACCAATACTCGTTTTGCCCTACGGGGCCTCCATATGACTTAAATCGACGGAAAAACAAGTTGTGTGTATATATACACACACTTCCCCCTGGGAATTAAAAAAAGTTTCTCCCCTTTTTTGCCAAAGCAAACATATTTTAAATTCTATGTGCGTCAAATCAATTTACGTAGAATTATGAAGTAGTTAGGTATTGTTAATTACACTGTGTTGATTGGAGCACAGGCTTTACTAAACGTCATTCATGTACGTAACTGATGACATTTTTCAAAGATGAGGTGTGTGATTTTGACGTAACTACTAATCCCTTGTTCTCATATATTGTGGACGTGCGAGGGGGCTAAAGGTCTTTTCGATGAAAAAAAAACGTGGCGCAATTATTTTTCTTGCGCAATTCTAGTATGACGAAAGTTTAATTTTTTCTCATCATTTATATGTGAATATATGAAATGATTTGAATACAATCCAAATACAATTGTATGTGTTTTAAAATTGATGTGGAATTCAGTCCTAGAATTCATCTTCACTTTTTGGAGGGGGGAAGGGTTATGTGAACCTGATTTTTGTTGGTTTCACGCAAACCCAACCCCTAGTAAAAACAATCTAATTTTTGGAGAAATAGCTGCCTATGTATGGTTCACACTTAATGGTGGTAGAAATTTTAGGAAAGACTCAAGTAGAATTTTCTAGGGCTCTAAAGTTCATTTTTTATTCAAAACATGCCCTACCGCGCAATCTTTACACGTCTTCGTGGGAATTGCTGCTCAACATAGTTTATCTTTTATAGTATACTTTAAAAACCGCAAAGCAACTCAAAAATCTCTCAGTAGCCTTGCGTTTTACACCTAGGTCTATTTTATTGTGTTTTTTTATTTTCATATAAGAACGTGCCTTTTGGGTTTTGGAGTTTGAGCCTGAAAATTCTATACGTGACTACGTTACTAATTTACGCCCATATCCAATTGATGAGACTTGAATTTTTTATTAGACCTATCAAGTCACACTGGCTTCTGTCTATATTATTGATTCGATAATATGTGCATGCGAAGGTTGTCTATAAACTTTATAGTATAAAGCCTCCTTAGCGAATATGTGAGTGGTGAAAATCAAGGTATGCATCACTTACTATGTGAAATTAAAGTTTCCGATGTACCCTGTAAGGCCATTTTAGACTAAAAATTGAAGACTACAGTCGTTCACCTTATAACCAGCAAGGTTTGTACAGGGGTTAGTTATAAGGTCAGCCATTTGGACCGTTATAAGGCCAAGCCAGTTTTTTTTTTCGCAGTTAGGTCAAGTCAATTTTTTTGTGAAAAATCTTTAAAATCATGTCTTTTTAACTTTTTTTGGGTAAAAGTTTTTTTCTATAAAAATCATATTTTTTTGGACTTTTTTTAGACAAAGAACAAATTTTAATAGTTATAATGTTAAGTCAGTTTTTTAAAATGCATTTAGGGCCAAGTCGGTTTTTGAGACCTTATTTTTATAACCAATCCCTGTAAATTAGGGACCCCAGTTGGGTACATTTCAAGAAATATTGACTAAAAACACGAATGTATAACCCTTTATAAAAAGTGACGTCTAAACAGAAAACTTCACCGTGTAAAATATAATTTATGTTCGATTATAGTAATCCAACGGAAACTGCCTTCCATTTTGGTAATTTCAACGTGCTAACGCCCAAACATTATCCCATGTCCTTCTATGGCAATAAACTATCGCCAATAATCCATGTCGCATGTACGGATTTATAATTACCCTCGAACGCCCTACGACTACTTTCGTATGTGTTATCACTTCAGTATTTTGACAGCTTGGTTTGCACGTAAACGATTATGCGTATATATTCATTATGATATTTCATTCTGAATTCAGCTGAAGTGCGTAATCACTTTGGCGGCGTGCCATCTATCATGTGGTCAAAAGTTTTTTTTTTATCTATTTCCCATTTTTACAAAAATGTATTATTTTTTACCAACAAAAAGCTCATTGGTTGCCAAAGTGACGTGGTAGTTGGAAAATTAACAGTTGCGAATGTACGTAAGCTTTGAGATAAACTTTAGATCAATTTTTTTTTTGCATTTATTTTTAAAGAAAGTGAGACTATAAACATCACAAAGTTTAAACAATAACCTCTGTACAGACACTTCGGCTCTGTGTGGAACCAACTCCCAGGGGGAAGTGTGTGTATATACCCAACTTGTTTTTTGGTCGATTTAAGGCATATGGAGGCCCCGTAGGGCAAAACGGGTATTGGTGACCCCCCTCAACTTTTCGAGAAAATTCGATTGGCGGTGTTATTTTTTGCGTAGGTTGAAGATTTCAAACAGCTCTCTAGGGGGCCCTGGTGGCCCAAATCAATTTCTGGATAGTCAGATCGACGTAGTTTGACGAGCTCTACAACTTGGCTTTACCAGTTTTTTTGAATTATTGTGATTTTTTCAAGTGTGTGTATATATACACACATTTCCCCCTACGGGTTCCCAAAAACTCCTTCCCCCTGAGAGTTAAAAAAGTTCTCCGAAACGTGCAAAAATGGACAATTTAGCTCAATAATGTCCTATTTTTGTGAATAAAGTACCTCTACTAGACTTTATAGGGTTTAAATAATTTGTTGACCATAACTTTATAGGCCAAACTCACGAATTTCCCAAATTTATATTTTTAACCAATGTTATGTTTGTCTTTGAAATCGTTGATTTTGGAACGGACTAAATGTATCTAATAACGCCCTTGCTCTGTGGCCCTCTGTCGGTACAAATATAGATATATCATCAGTGATTATNTAGTTTTCAAGTTTTCGATTTTTATTTGTAAACAACTCTATAGACCCGTCCTTAAGTTCGTTGAGTTTAACGTGTTAAAAATTTCCTAACAACCCACTAAGAAAAACTTTATCCCAATATGTTTTTTTTTTTGTTAAAAAATTCTCCGAAACGTG
This sequence comes from Oikopleura albicans, assembly GCA_004367875.1. NCBI lineage: Eukaryota > Metazoa > Chordata > Appendicularia > Copelata > Oikopleuridae > Oikopleura > Oikopleura albicans. Next base: position 56,037 of record SCLG01000419.1, read on the forward strand.
AAAAATGGACAATTTAGCTCAATAGTGTCGCTATTTTTGTGAATAAAGACTTTATAGGGTTTAAACAATTTGTTGACCTTTACTTTATAACCCTAATTCACGAATTTGACAAATTTATGTTTTTAACCAATGTTATGTTTGTCTTTGAAATCGTTGATTTTGGAACGGACTAAATGTATCTAATAACGCCCTTGCTCTGTGGCCCTCTGTCGGTACAAATATAGATATATCATCAGTGATTATGTACGCAGCATACAATTTAGCACATAGATATTTCACTTGTTGCACTTGACACTTTATAATCGATAACATCATTTTATACATATATACAGTTAAATCCAATATTTGTTTACTTTTTTGTCATCCGGCAGCAGTGAACTGTGAAAATTGTAAGTTTTCAGAGATAGAAAAATGGTATTATTTGCGTCTTTTTTCTAGTAAATCTTATCTGAACTTTAGATTTTTTCCTAGCATAAAAACGGGAATTTTTTGATCTTGACAATACGGTGGGTGTTGATTACTAATTTTTTTGTTACATGGGTCTACTTACCAAAATTCTAATTACTGTTTGTAACCCAGACAAAATTTATTATGTTTTTATTAGAGGTTTTTCCATCAAAAGAAAATATCTTTTTCTGTTATTATAAGCTGATAATTTTTGCAGACAATAAGTTGTAGTATTAAGACCATATAAGTTATATGATATAACTACCTGAATAATGATTGAATTTGTAAAGGGATATGTGACCACAAAAATTGTCCCCCAAAAATTATCCCAGTCTAGTTTTGGAATTTTATATTTTCATTTAGTACTACAGTGGTCCAACACACATGTGGTCCAACAAATTTTTGCACGCAGTTTCATATTGTTTCAGCATAAAAAAGTGCGTATAAAAATTTGATCTGTCTGATTAATTGTTGGACCACACCGTAACATTCCTACTGGAATTTCATTTAGAGATGCACGATTAGTTAAGCGTAAAGTGCTTGCTCCATATTTATGTAGTTCATAAATGCGCAATTATTTTATAACTTTTGAACAATAAAAGTATTTGAACTATTTCAAACACAAGTATCCGAAATTAAAAAAAAATGAATAAATTTTTTTTTAACATGAAAGCGTGATTATAAATGTGACGATATCAAAGTTAAGCCTAACAGTAAGTAACAGCTACATAGTGGGTGTTATTTTAGACCATAATTCGTTGTCAGCGATCTCGAAAATAGATTAATTATTATGCTGACATTAGTAATTGTCTAGTGTTATGTTTTGTGTACTGAATTACGTAATGCAGGAAACCGATTATTCACTGGGAAATTTTGTACTAGTGTTTTGTTTGACATTTTACGCAGCATAGTCATTCGTATTAATGTTAAATTAAATATTTATTTGACTTCGTCATTTGATTACGNACCAATCATTTAATTGTCTTTTATTAGCCATGATTTATTAGTGCTTTGTAATACTATCACCCCTAGGCGTAATCAATATTACAGAGGAGACGTTTACTAAGTTTTGAGTTTCCTCGTAAATCGTCCATACATAGCGCGTTACTATCGCATTGGGTATCCTTACTTTTTCATTACAAAATTAGTATTTAAAATTCAGATTTAACAGTGTGTAACTTTTTGGAAACTATTAGGAAAAATTCTGGGTTGAGTTCGGAATTGGCAAAATGTGTTTCATTTTCACAAACTTATATTGAAATGAACGTTCTGTTGTATATAAATTCTTTCACGCAAGGGTAAACAAACTTGAACAAAAAAATGGTTCAAAAATTGATATATTGCCAAGGAATCGTGATAGTATCAGGTCTTTGGAACCATCATGTCTAATTAATCGTCTTTTTTTACGTATTGACTTTTCAAACGTCATTCAGATGACTTCTAAACGAAGTTAAATTGTGCAAAATCTGCTGATTTTGATCGACTTTTTATTTGGGTCAAATAGAGATTATGCATATGCTTTATGTTACTTAATGAAGGCCTTCTTTTTGGGACCATTCCAGACGTTCGATTTACTCAATTTGTCATTGAAAGAATAGAAAAAATGATGAGATTATATACAGAGAAAATCAAGCATTACATGAGTTTTTTGAACGGTCATAAGCAGACGTGCCGTTACGGACTCGAAGCAGAAATTCATTATGTTAGATGCACTCTTATGGAAGTTTTCCTAATAAGCCATATAAAAAGTCGTAATGCAGAAGACAGCTTTTCCGACTCACCACGGGGAATTTTGACTAGTATTAGCAAGATTTATACGGTATAAATTATACCAAAGGTCAACTAGCCCAGAGAAACGTAACTTTATGTTTGGACTCGTACTATAATCGTAAATACGATTGGTAAATACCAATTGGTATTAATAATGTGGTAATAATCTCCGATTTCCTCTTTTCGGAGTGGATTTGATTTTTGAAGAGATCGTGGTAAACATGGTACATGGTCCACGTAACATGGGGTGGTTATGCAGTCTGATATTTTTTAGGTAAAAAATCCGACTATCAGACTATAGAAATCCTAATTGGGGTGAATTTTGACCGTATTATTATGGTATACGGCGTATACCATAATGGGGATTTCTGTCGAAATTTACAAATTTAAAATTATGGTATATTTAAGCATAATATCACTTTTTTCCGGTTGTTTACTAAGATCGTTTCAACAGCACTATGTTTTTTTGAGAAAAAATCTGTAAAATCATGTCTTTTTACACCCAAAAGGGTCTTAACATTTTGGAAACACGATTGTCTTTTGTAACATTCTCTGTTTAATCATTTTTTTGTACATTTTATCGTCACGATATAAACAAAAACACTATCCTATTATTGTAGTATGTTTATTTTCAAGGTTTCACGAGACGTCAGATCATAACTAAAACATAAATTATCATTTGCTTAATGTTATAACATGAATACCACAAATCGCCTGTTGCGCGGCATTTTCACTCATTTGTTTCAAAACGTGTTCAATAAATTAACGCATTTATTATAATTTTCCATGATAAATTAAAGGAACATATTTTTTTAGTCGATATGAATATATGTTTCAGAACTCGTGAGGCACGAGATTCTTGTTATGGCACATACTATTTAAATAGCCAAATCATTTGATTTATTTTTAGTCAACACCAGTATACAGTAATCAAGTATAGCGCACATTTTTTTTGTAATTTTCAAGAGAAATTAGATAGAGAAAATCCCTTTGTCCTGGGTTCGCTAAATAAGGGTAGGGTCGCCATATAAGGGTCGGTTTTTCAAAACACGAAAGCGACTCTTATTTGGCGACCCCTATATATTTTTTATCCAGAATTACCGCGACTTATTTGAATTTTACTTTACTTTTTCAGTAATTCAGTGTTTTTCACGTAACAAAACTTAGTTAGCAATGGGCCATTGCCAATGGCAATTTACACGTACAGTAGTTTAAGTTTGTTCGGATCCTATACACAAATATAATAAGGACGAACAATTAAATATTTAGTAAGTTTAAATAATTTAAAACCACAATTGTATTTGAATCACCGTTGACAAATGAACTCCCGTGACGTTCAATTTAATGAAACTTGACTTGCCGGGACAAAGAATTATGAAACATAGATCGATTGAGTTATGTAATGAAAATTCAACTTATATAATGAACATTTAACTTTTTAAATCACAATTTCTATTGGGAACAGTTTGTTATGCGAATTTTGCCGGCAATTTTGGGAAAAGAGTAAAATGCTCATTGTTAATGTTTTTAAATCCAGTCTTGTGCTCGTCAACGCCCACTTTCGTTTCTTTAAAAACAAGCAGGCTTTTGTTATGTCACATAACTTAGTTATGTGGTATATTTTTACCGGTCATATGACTATTTTGTATTACATATCCCTTCGTCGACGACTATAAGACCCTAGACAGTATGAGAATAAGATAAAGTAAATCATTAGACAACAAGGAATTCTCCTTACTAGACAATCTTTATAGACAATCAAGAAAACTGCAAAAAATACAATTCGGTTGGCGTCAAAAAAGACATTGTTGACAAGTGAAAAAAAACGATTTCGGCGAATTTCTAGTAAAAGCTCGTAATCGTTCTGCTTTCACTTGTCAACAATGTCTTTTTTGACGCCAACCGAATTGTATTTTTTGCAGTATTTTGATTAACCTGCATGAGTAAACAGTCAAAAAATTCCGAGATGCCCGTTGAAGTTACGCAAGAATCGTGAATCAGAATTCGTGATAATTCAGGAAAAGGGTGATTTGTGAGGACCAGGAACTTTTTTTTATTATTTTTAACTACGGGTACCCTAGTTGATTGATTTGTGTATTCATATTAAACTATTATGGCGCCCTCTCTAAAGCCGCCACTTAAAAACACTTTGGCGCTACTAAATCTATAATATTATTCTAGCTCCTAAGCTTATGTAAATTATTTTGTCATTAGAAAAAAAGTCAAGCAAAATTTATTTGTTTTAGAAACTTGAGAATAAAAAGAAAACCGTGTGAACAACAACAAAAAAACAACAACGACAATTGAGAGCCAACTCAGGGACGAAAAAACAATAAATAATTGAAAAAAGAGAAACCAAAAAAAAAACAGAGAAATGTCTGATCTACACAAAAGCACATTTCAGAAGAGAAAGCGCACATTTCCCGATAACTCGTCGCCGCGCGCGCGCAATGACGAGAGCGAGGTCGAGAATGGGGTTTTACTGCGCCGTTTCGCGCATCAAGTGGCCGGTCGCTCGCCCATGTACTGTTTTGATAATGAAACCGTGTGTAAACCGCTCAATATGCGCGAGGCCGAATTTTACAATTCACACGGGTTCCCAAAGCGCCTCCAGCGGTTTACGCCGCGCTACCACGGTTCAACGGTGGCGGTATATAATGGCTCGGATGTGATTGCAATCGACCAGGCGGTTACCGGCCGGTTACATAGCGCAGTTGATAGCTCGCGAACTCGCGAATCCGAAAGTGGCAGCTCCTGCTCGGACGAAGACGATGAGGAAATTAACTCTGAGGGTGAAGAGGAATTGTCGCCCTGGAGCGCCAAAATACACCAAAAGAATCATCTACAACAGAAAATCGGTAAGGATGCCCTCTTGTGATGATTCGAGTTCCCACTTCATGAAATAATGCCACCACCTAGTGGCGCGCGCGTGTTTAACAGTTTTAAATGCTCACTAGAGGGAGAGGCGCGACACGAGACACCTTTGGACATGCACTCCACACTCTTGCTTGACAAACCACACACAGACACTCTAGAGCCACAGGTGAAAACGCAGCCAGCACCGAAACATACATATACATTTACCATAACGATTCTTTTATGCGGATTCGGGGTCTTTTATGTAATTAAAAAAAAATCTAAAACAACTTTAATATGTTCAATAATTTTTATCAGTTTTTGAAGATCGTCACAAAAATATTTGTCGCAGAAGCCATTTATTTTTTGATTAAAATATTTTCTAGAACTCTTTTATTTTCGTAAACGTAATTATAACCAACCCTCAGCGTCCGACCCTCAGCGGCGATAACAATATTTCTTGAAATACGTAATTACATATTTAGACCTTGAAGCCAATTAAAAGATATCGATGGACGGCCAATTTCATTCGGGCTGTCTAGTAATAATTCCCAGTTTTTTTCTCGAAAAATTCTTGCCGCGCATGAATCAAGTTGCGTGAGCCTCTTTTTTATCGCCAAACATTTTTTTTTTGGTTTGATCTGTAAACTTTATTTCCCACGACTCTGAAAAAAAGATTTATTTTAATATTTGAACTTGAACTATTGAGAGCCAGACGAAAGATAATTCAAAAAGTTGTTAATAGCTTTTTCCGTTGCCCAGTTTTAAAATCATTATATACATTTATGTGTTATAGATTACATACATTACATATAAATATGTATTTCTATATATTATATGAAACCAGTATTGATTACAATTTATTTTCGTTCACGCCCTAGGTGACATTGACTTGTCATTAGAATCAATTAGTTTTTTGTTGAATTAAAAGTCATTCAACATTTTGGCTCCAGTTTATTCAAGTGATTGAAGTTCATTTGCGGATAAAAAAACTTTGAGTTCGTCACGATCATTACATAATCACAATCGATGTGATTTAAAATAATATTCAGTTTATTTTTGTGTCAAATTTTAATAAATATTCTAAATAGATAGTATAATTATACCAGTTTAACCAAATATATCATTTTTTTGTAAACTAGGAGTGTGCAAGCTATATATATATATACCGTGTGAGTGCTCTACAAGTGTCACAGTCGTGAAACCACCTCGACTTCGATTTTAATCCCACGCTGGCCCGAGAAAGGCTCGTTGGGCCGATCTCTATATTGAAGGCTTTTTTTTTTAAGAGACAACCAACTTGTGTTCAACTTCTGATAGAGTTATCCGAATGAAATAATTTTTTTTGCACCTGATAGCTGAATATCGGGCATCTGCCCTTAACGGAGCACTTTTTTGAGTTAGG
>SCLG01000419.1:70809-102822 GCA_004367875.1 Oikopleura albicans
CCGCTCGCACATTTTTTTTCTATAGAAATCATGTCTTTTTACACTTTTTTTCTATAAAATAGTGTCTTTTTTAAACATTTTGTAGAGTGAAGACCATAATTTTTTCGCGAAAATCAAATATTAGGAAAAATTTTTTTAAATGGCATTAAGGTCAAGTCATTTTTTTTGAAGTGCATTAAGGTCAAGTCATTTTTTTCGGGCTTGACCTTATAACCATACCCCCCTGTAGTTGGATTTCTTTTTTTTACTTGATAAATGAACGTCGTTTGAAAAAGGTTTTCATTTGATTTACGTAATTTATACACCTTGTGACCTTATAACGAGACCCACTGTAAATCAAATGAAAAACTTTTTCAAATGACGTTCATTTAACAAGTAAGATGACTTGACCTTATAATTATAAGGTCAAGTCAATTATTTTCCAGAGATCATGTCTTTTTTCACTTTTTTTGGGTGAAGACTCCCCCCATACATGTATACAAGATATCTTTTTGGACTTTTTTTTGCACCAATGTCAAGTCATTTTTTGGCCTTGACCTTATAACGAGACCCCCTGTATAATTTTTATATGTAGATTGGGGTTGAAGACTTGGCTGGCGATGGCTCTGCGGGGCAAGAATTTGGGGCTGCTTTGCGACTTTATCACCGAGTGCAAATTTTACGACAGTATTTGAAGGATGTTGAAGAAGGTGTTTTACCGTCAGATGGCGAAATTCTTCGACCTGCTCAGTCTTTACTGTCTCAACTGCCCAAGCCACCTAATGCCGAACTCGAATCCTCCACTACAGGTGCTGTCTTAATAGATCTCCCATGTTCTTATCAGTAGTATTATTATAATGGGGCGAACACTTTAGGGCAAGTCAATTAAAATGCATTAACGTCAAGTCATTTTTCGACCGTGACCTTACAAGTTATAAGGTCACGTTAGTTTTTTTGCAATAAGGTCATGTCAATTTGTTGCTCCATTGAAATCAATTGTCTTTTTGACTTTTTTTTATTTGGGTGAAGACCTTTTCCACGATTCTCTTTTTAAGCGTATTAAGGTCGAGTCAGTTTTTAGGGTCCGACCTTATAACCAGACCACCTGTATCATACGCAACACACGTGTTTTATGTCATTTAGTAAATGTATTTATTTCAGATTATTGTGCGATCAGTACTCTTGCTTCAATTACACAGGGCTCCCAAAATTTGCAACAATTACTGTCTCGGTTCGAAATCATGCATGATAAACCGGGTCACAAACATCGAATTCGCGGTCTTTTTATTTAACCAGCTCACCAATAAGAGGACCAAACGGAAAATTCCAGAAAGAGAACAAAATAGAATTAAAAAAACGTCTGAAGAAACTGATCTCTCCCTAAAGAAAATTCACCTCGAATAGATTTTGCCTCTAAAATATAAAATTGGGGTAAAAGTTGTTGCTTCAAGTATTAAAACTGCCATGTGTACTCATTGACTAATTTTAACCCCGGACTGAACAGCACGACACATCGAGAAAGATTACTGTGGTCGAACAGTCTAGCGGTTAGCACGTCTTGTAATAAGTATACTACACACATTGAAAAAAAGTTCATTTTTAGAAACTGTAATTTTGGGCTATAATAAACGAAAACTTCATTTATCATCCTGTTAAAGATATTTTAATACACCCCTAACCAGTTATCTTATCACGTTTTGGACTAAAACGCTATTTCCTATTATTTTACTAAATGCCGTACTCAATTATCTTAACACTTTTTCAGCAAGACAGTTGTTAAGATAACTGGTTACGCGGTGTATGTTTTATATTTGCATATTCACTCAAATTCTGGGGAAATAGTAAACCTTTTTGTTTCAACGTTTTCCCCAGAGTTTGAGTGAATATTCAAGTATATAATATGCACCGCCTAACCAGTTATCTTAACAACTGTGTTACTGAAAAAGTGTTAAGATAATTGAGTACGGCATTTAGTAAAATAATAGAAAATATTTTAATATGACAACTTTTTTTTTTGACGGAGACAATCATGGTTCCTTTATAGCCGGCCATACCGTAAATGCAACAAATATGCTCAAAACGGTTTCTAGGGCTAAATTGATCGCTGCGTGCCCTCGGCAGGGTCTCATATTCGTCCGATGAAGTTGCCGGTTTTTATTACCGGTCGAAAATAACATATAAATTGTAGTAGAACAGCAACTTTTATTCTATTTTATCGGTTTTTTGACCGATATTTTCTCTAAAACTGCTTTTTACTTTGAGATTAATGTATTATAATAATAGATCAGTGTAAAAACGGACTTATGACTTGTCGACAAGGAATTTTAAATTTCATCAATATTCAAGATGTATNGGCTGTAGAAACCGGTAACTTCATCGGACGGATATGAGACCCTGTCGAGGGCACGCAGCCATCAATTTAGCCCTAGAAACCGTTTTGAGCATATTTGTTGCATTTACGGTATAGCCGGCTATAAATGAACCATGAATGTCTCCGTCAAAAAAAAAAGTCGTCTATATATATATTTTTTTATCAAATTAAACTTTCAGAAACGTGAGGATTATGAAATGTTTAATTTTTTTGATAAAAATTAAATTATTTTTTTCAAAAATTTTTAAATATTTCATAATTCTCACGTTTTTTAAAGTTTAATTTGATAAAAAAAATATATCAAGAAACAGTGAATGAAGTGTTTCATTTGAGCCCACATTAGGCGAAATTAAAAAAAAAATAACGCATCGTTTCCATTACTCCGAATCAGACCGTGGGCACTAACATCGTTTATCATTCACTGTTTCGCTTGAAACATAACCATATGTATTCATACAGGACGGTTTTCATTTCCATCTTAATATCGATTCAGCTGGTGCAGTTTTTAAAATATTATAAAATTCTAGATGCATGTTTGAATAGTTAATGGCGGCCATTCGGCATGCACTGCAGCGTGATGTGTTCACGGCCCGTGATGAACGTCTACTCGGCGTCGTCCACGTCACAAAAAACGGAAAGTCAAAATCGAAAAAGAACAATTTTTTATGTTTGGCCGTGACCAGTGAGCAGCCCGTCCAAGTCTACATTTGTGTTGTTAAGAAGGGCACCCGTAATGATGAACTCTACAAGAGGCATATACAATGGGTAAATATGATTTTATGATTTACGGCTGTGCTTTATGTAAGCCATATAAAGTCAAAGCGTTGTTGGTTATAAGGTCAGTCATTTTGACCGCTATAAGGTCACTTGACTTCAGTTTAAAAAAATAACATGTATACATATGTCTTTTAATTTTTTGTCTTCTAAAGTACACTCCCCCCCTCATGATAAGGGCCCCCACGATAAGGGCCATCTTGGCCCGCTTTCTCATAATAAGGGCCACTTTCTCATGATAAGGGCCACTTTTTTGACGAAAAAGTTTTTTTTCTCATAATAAGGGCCAAAATAGGCATTTTTGGCCCATAAATTGGGATTTATCTCTCATAATAGGGGCCATTATCACTAAAAATATTTTTTTCCTCATAATAGGGGCCAAAATCCGGTGTGAAGAGCGGCCCTTATTATGAGAGATTTGAGTTTTTGTCTGATAGTCTGGCAAAATCTGAACAAATTGTCCAATAAGATTGCCGGATATTCTTAATATACTGAATACACTTTACTAACCTCCCCATGGGAATAGGAAATATAAAAAAAATACATAAAAAATTGAGTGAATTACTAACCATACTATCTGAAAAAAATCAACTTTCTCATAATAAGGGCCACCATTTCTCATAATAAGGGCCACCCCATAACAAGGGCCACTTTTTCAGGAGACAAAAGTGGCCCTAATCATGAGGGGGGAGTGTACAAGTGTTTTTCTTTAAAAATCATGTCTTTTCGAACTTTTTTTTTCAGTTCAAAAAAATTGGGATAACATTTATTTTAATAAATTGTCTAATCTAGTCGTTAAACGATCTTCGAAAAGTCGAATCACAAGAATCTAGAAGCGATTTTGATCTCGTTTTTGACAAAATCTATCGATGGGAAGCTGGATCAGAGTCCGAACGGGAGAATTTTTTGGCCATCCTCGTCAAACTCTCGCAAAGGTAAATCAAAAAGAAGGGGTCAAATTTCAATTTTTCTTGAATTTTCCAACTCAATATTGGGAGTCAGTAAAAAAAATTTTCTTCGCGAAAAATATCCCTAAAATGTTCAAAAATCTATGGTTAATAAACGTTATACAGTCCTTACTCATTTATCGGACGATTGCTCCTTTTTCGGCCAAAATGGGGCCATTCTAATCGAAAAATGGACCTTTTTATGACGATGCTCTTTTTTCGGACGCTATATTCCAGAACCAAAAACATCCGATAAAGGAGTAAGGACTGTATCAGCTAAACTTTGTCAATAATTTTTTCACTGCCCGAGGTTATTAGTGTAAGAAATATGCTACACGTAAACTCGTCTGTGGAGTTGAATTTTATTACCGGATATAAGTTGTGCAGACAAAAATCACTTAAAAGTGTTTTCACTCAAGTGTTTCAGAAAACGTCGTCTAAAAAATATTCTGGAAAAGCTGGTTGGTCGCTGTGTGTTTTGGGCCATGATTTCGTAGTAATTCGCGTTGTTCTGATATCATTTCCTCGCTAAAAAAATACAAATTAAAACATTTGGTTGGGTTAGAAATTGTCTACAGGGGAGGGTAATAGGGTGTGAGAAATATAGTCATTATAAGGAAATTTTAGCATTCCAGTGCCAATCCCAGGTTTTTTTCTTCTAAATTTATGCGTTTTTGGACCATTTGGGTCCCAATTGGACCATTTGGGTCCCAAATTTTGGGATATTTTATACCGATGGGAATTCAAAATCCTCGTACAGCGATAGAAGTTCGGCGAGTCTCTCTCGGATGTCGTTCATTTGTGGTTTTTCGTCGGACACTAGACACATATTTTAAATATTTATTTTTAACTAATTAAGGCCAAAAAACTAGTGACGACTTTTTTTGTCATTATTGTACTCCTCCTAGACGATTCGAGATATAAATTTAATTTAAATTGCATAAAGTCCCTAAAACTCATAATATTTGACCGGTAAAATTTATCTGACCGGTTCAGGACCTAGGTGCGTTTGTAGCCATGAGTCTTAAAGACTTTATGCAATTTAAAGTAAATTTATATCTTCAATGGTCTAGGTCCTTGACTCCAGGAGGACTACGCTCTACAATGAATGCAATAATGAAATAAAAATCGCCGTTCAATTTCATAAAAATTCGATTTTTTATCAAAGAGCGAGTATATTTTGACTTTATGTGGGATAGATTCGTGTTGTCTTATTCAGTTTTTTTTTTTTTTCATAAAATAGGTAATTTTCTTAAAAAATTTTTTTTCCCTTTTCATCATTATAACTAATCACTTACGTTCCAACACCACATGCCCAGAAGGGGGCAAGTCTCCAAAATACAACTGTATCTTTATTTTTTCCTGCTCAGCTAATTCCTTGCGTGTCGTCATTTTTTAGAAAAATTGCAACTGCGCTGCTTTAAAAATAATTCTTCTCTTATATTCCTTTGATATTCTAGAAATTCTAAAAAAATTCTTGGAAAAACGTCTTTTTTTCTAAAAATAAACAAAAAATACAAAAAGGCTATTTCTAGAATGAAAAATATCAAAGGCGTATAACGGCGAACTTAGGCGTAGGAGTTTCCTTTTTTCTGGTTTATTTCTTCTTTATAAGAAGGGATAAGCAAATAGTGCTATTTTGTGCTGGAATAAAACAAACAAACAAACAAACAGGGGGGTTGGTTATAAGGTCAGCCAATTGTGCCGTTATAAGGTCAAGTCAGTTTTTTTTCAAGATAAATCATGTCTTTTTTCACTTTTTTTGGGTGAAGACCTCCCCACCACCGCTCGCCATATTTTCTTAGGAAAAATTCAGCAAAAATGTAAAAAAATGGGGTTGGTTATAAGGTCAAGTCAGTTTTTAAAAATGCATTTAAGGTCAAGTCAGTTTTGTTTGTTCCCCTTGTAGAAAAAACCTCACATAATTCAAGGACTATTTTAGAAGTTTTCCTAATATTTCTAATTTTAAGATATTGAGAGTAAAATAACTTCAGTTATGTAAATATAAAATGAAGCTCCAGCTTCATAAAACTGCACACGCAGAAAATATATGCAACAAAATTAAAAACAACTCGAGAGTTATGAGTTTTGTTGTAATTGGGCCACATTCGTGCAGTTTTTCCCATTTTGAAAAATAGCCTAATATTATCGATATTTTTTCATCAAAATAATACGACTGTTGAATCATAAACTTACATGCTAAACTAAAAATAGCAAAATAAAATAAAATTAAAAATTTCATTTTCACGCTTGTGCGTTTTTTTTTCCTTTAAACGGATTGAATACAGATCTTTTTTCTTGTCGGTTGATTAACTTACGGAGATTGTGGGTTATATACTGATTGAATGCGACCATAATCGGTTTAGTCTCGTATACAGATTGTGGAATCCATTTGACAAATTACTTTTTTATTCTTCTTCTAATTCTATTTATAATAAAAAATATTTTCAGATATTTAAGCCCGGCTCAGCTGCAGAAGATTAGTTTTGTTGGCTTGACGGTAACAGCCAATCAGGGGCCAGCACAATCAGTGTCTGATGATCCGGCCGATTCCAAGATAGCCGATTATCAAGGATTCGTATTTGAATGTTTTCCAGTTTGATATCTAATTATTTGACTATTGTTATTGAATAATTGGACTTATAGTCAGGACTCTCTTAAGGACCAGTCAGTCATGTTTTTTTTAACATTGGCTGCTTTTTTTTAGCACGGCACAAAATTACTCATTTTGGAACGACCATTGCGGGAAAACCAAGACAGGTATTGACAAACGGTTTTTGGCATAGAACTGGAAATTGTGAGGAAATTTTTGGAATCTTTTTGGGACCGGAACCGACACCGAAAGTACCGGTAATTACCGGTTAAAACACAAAAATTGCCATATCTCGAAAAAAAAATCGATAACTTTTAAAAAATTATTGATTACAGTTGTGGACACGAGAACGTGACACTTTCACTTGCCAAAAACTGTCACGTTCTCGTGATTTTGTCACGTTCTCGTGTGTCACGTTCTCGTGTCCACAACTGTAATAAAAGTTATCGAATTTTTTTCGAGATATTGCAATTTTTGTGTTTTAACTGGTAATTGCCGGTACTTTCGGTTACCTTTCAAAAAAAAAATTAGCCCCAACATTTTCCAGTTCAATGCCAAAAACCTAGGGGTCTTTAAAGTCTGTTAGGCCCATCTAAAGACTTGTACGTTAACCCTTTTACTGTAATGATACAAAAAAAATTATTGTCCAAATATGCTCAGAGCTAAGTGAGCAAGAACATTGCGACTTGATTGAAATTATTTCGAGCTGTGAAGGTGCTCTGGCCGACGCCGAAGGGTTCACCGAAAAATTGCAAACGAACCTCTCGGCACTGGATGGCGACAACATGACGGCGATTATGAAGGGCAGGGATTGAAATTACAAAGATAAGAACACTCACAATCACAGCATTATTTTAACGTTAATGAAAATCACTGTTTGTGATTCGAATTTTTACGAGTTCTTTTGAGTGACGAGTTTTTTTTTGTATCCCTGATAAAGAGTGACGTTTGTATTCAAGATTTAATGACCACTTTGGAACGCGCCATCAACGATGTTAATCGTGTCGAACAAGAGCTTGAACGGTAAACGCACTATTTTTTCATTTGAATACCATTATCGGATTCAGCTCGACCAGGGCTTTCTTTTGAGGGGTCATTTGACCCTATTTGATCACTTTGTAATTTGACACCTTTTGGGGTCATATGACCCTATTTCACCAATTTGTAATTTGACACCTTTTGGGGTCATATGACCCTATTTCACCACTTTGTAATTTGACACCTTTTGGGGTCATATTACAAAAATGACTCCACCAGGTTGTTAGACTGGGTGAGAAAAATAAGAACCGTCAGAATGTTCGTGCTAAATTTTTGATGAGTAAAAAGAAGTCTGATTCGTCTTTGAATCGGATCGGAAATTATCCGTTTAAATTTATTAAAAGCTTTTGCTCAATCAGAAGGTGAAAATTGTCTTCATCTGGTAATTAGATAAAACTCGCAATGTACCATACATAGTCTATGTAACATAGACTTTCAAGAGTTTTTTTTTTGTTGCGTCTATTGTTTAGCATTAATACTAGTTTGTATTTTATTTAACAAATTAGGCTATTTTAGCTATACATCTTGCATCAAAAATAAATAGAACTCATTTTGTATTCGGGCAAAATATGTCGGGTCGAAATATTAATAATAAATATATCAATAATTTACCAGCCCATATTTGTATGCGCGGAAACAGGTGCACATTTGTGTTTAGTTGGTTACCTGTTATCTGGACAGTTTAACCCCATTGGTCTTTATTCCTAGTAGAGTTATTTCGCATTAAAATTGAGAAATTTAATTAAGCGTGACGGATGTACGGTCCGGGGTTAAAATATCTACGAACTTTGTTAAAAACTCGAATTATTATTTATGTTAATCAATTACTTTAGCTATGATTCTATGCTTGGGTCCATTCAGTCACAAATGGGCACAATGAAGAGTCAACAGAGTTTCATTCAAATATCAGATTTGAATCAAAAGAAGCTGATTGCCGAGCTTGATGCAATTGTTCAGAAGCTTGAAATGCCAAAAGGTCATATTAGGTCAGGTTCAAGTTAATTTTTGATGCAATTGAAGTTTTTTTACAGATAATGAATAATCATTAACCCCTGAAGATCAAGTGGTCACTTTGTGGCACATCAAGTGGTGATATTGATATTTTTCGTGTGTAAATGCTTGATAAATTACAGGTGAGGTTGGTTATAAGGTCTGATATTTGATTCCTAATATGGTCTTTTTTGAGGCTAAGGTGTAATGGTATTTTTAGAATCATTCCAACACCTTATAACTACCCTCCCTTTGTAGTTGTATATATTGAACTCCAATACAGAGCATTACGGGACGCAGATTTGGATTCTCAGTCCGGAATAACGAACGCTATCGGCGCTGCTCAACATTTGAGTGAAGCGATGAAAATCGAACTTCCAACCGGATTGGGCAACATTGCCGCTGNAAGTGGTGATATTGATATTTTTCGTGTGTAAATGCTTGATAAATTACAGGTGAGGTTAGTTGTAAGGTCTGATATTTGATTCCTGATATGGTCTTTTTTGAGGCTAAGGTGTAATGGTATTTTTAGAATCATTCCAACACCTTATACTACCCTCATTTTGTAAATTGTATATATTGAACTCCAATACAGAGCATTACGGGACGCAGATTTGGATTCTCAGTCCGGAATAACGAACGCTATCGGCGCTGCTCAACATTTGAGTGAAGCGATGAAAATCGAACTTCCAACCGGATTGGGCAACATTGCCGCCGTTGTTGAACAGCAGAAGCTATTTAATGAACTTCGAACCACCTTTTCAAAACGATTGCAGAATCATTTAGAAACCAAATTTATAGGTTTGTGTTGTTGTGTTGCGTTTTAATAAACTTTTTGTAATATTGAGAAGAGCGCTACTATCCAATTTAGAAGCGCGGAAAGATCTAAAAATAATTTTTGTTTTGTTAAAAAAAAACAGTTTTTCTGGGGAAATTTTTATCCACTTTTTTGGGACGCGAAACTTTGGGTGAGGTTTCCCGACCACTGTTTGAGTAGAAAAAAATGGTCGCGAAACCTTAAAGCACCATTTCGCGACCATGTGGTCGCGAAACCATATTTTGAACAACAATTCGCGACCAAATGGTGTGGTCGTAAAAGTACAGGGGGGTCTGGTTATAAGGTCACAAAAGGTGACCAGACCCCCCTGTACTCATAAACGGATTTTTTAATTGTCGCGAAAGTACCACCTTTTTTTGGATGAAATTACGTTTTCGGTAAAAAATACTTTTTTTTAGGTAAAGTCCAAAAAAGTGTTCACATTTTTAATGGTTACACTTCAAGACATATTTTTAAATAAATTTATTTTCAAGACAATTTCTGAATCATATTTTAAAAATCTAGCTCAGCGCGATGTTGTTGGTGATCCGACAGACGACAGCCGTTTGAAATTGCCGCGGCATCATTCTCTTCACAAACGCCTCTTGCCGTACAGGCCGCTCATCCTCTGGCTCCGGACCAATGATCAAACAGCGTTTATGAGTCTTGTAGCCACTTATACCGACTCGGTGCGTACCGTCTATCGCAAGGAAATCCGCGCTTTTCGCGAGCTCGCCGAGCGCCGCTTTGAAACACAAATGCAAGAAAAAACGGAGCGGGAAAAAACGCTAAGGAGCACGTCGGGCATGTTGCGGAGTGGCTCTTCTAAAAATCTTGGGGGATCAGTCAAATCACTTTCGAAGTCAAAGTTTGGCGGCAGTATTAAAAACTTGTCCATGTCGTCTATTAGCTTAGCCAAAAAGTCGAAAAAGTTTGCGTCACAACTCAGCCTAGGGAAGAAAAAGGCTGGTATGGGAAGGTAATATTTTTTGCACGCTATAAGGTCAAGTCAAGGCCGAGTCAAGTCAAGGTCAAATCATGTTTTTTTGAACTTTGTTTTGAGACACTCCAAATTTGCAAACATTTATAAGTTCAAGTCGGTTTTTAAACAACATTAAAGTCAATTCAGTTTTTTTTTTGGCTTGACCTTAAAACTACACCCTTAACATACCTTTTTGTTTTGCTAAAGTAGAAATTTCTTAAAAAATGAACTTTCAAAATTTTTGTTTTAGGACAAACTCAGTGACTTCTATCGCCTCCGGATCGTTCATCGGAATGGATATATCTGAGGCAGATCGAACGCGTTTTTCGGAAACAATGCGAGAGGTCCTTAGTGAAATGGAACCCGTTTGCCAAGAGGAGCAAAACTTTATCACAAATTTTTTCCATCTGACAGGTACGTTTATAAGCATATAATTGTTTTTGTTGTATTAGAAAATGTGGGTGGGTAAGGACGTCCGGTTATAAGGTCTGAAGTTGTGACCGTTATAAGGTCAAGTCAGTTTTTTTACAACAATGTTACAGAGAGATGGTTTATATGATATCTAGCCCGTTATAGGGTCTTATAAGACCATATGGTCTTTTATGAGATATTAAAATACACAGGGTGCGCCGTTATGTTTCGCGCCGTTATGTTTCACTTTTTCCCGAGCGTCCTGTTATGTTTCACTTTTTTGAGAAAATATTTTCCCCTAATACATATCTTTATATGTTAAGCCCTACGCCGTTATGTTTCACTTTTTCCCGATCGGGCCATTATGTTTCACTATTTTTCGAATGTTTTTGTGAAACATAACGGCGCACCCTGTGTACAAACAAATTAAAAAAAAAATTTCTATAAAATCATGTCTTTTTGAAATTTTTTCCACCACTAAGGTCTTAACTTGACCTCCTTACACGTTCTGAACACGTTTTCCTCGCGGCTGACACACCCTAATGACCATTTCCTATATTCTCCACACCCAATGCAAACCGGAAGTGATTTTAAAATTACTTTATACTACTATTTTAAAAGACGAGCAAGACGTTAAAGTGCGTATTGGCAGTATATTTGACAATGATACAATTCGTTATTCCGATATTACACTATTTAAGGATATACCATCTGAAAGTGTTAATGTGCAAACCAAAAAAATGAAACCTTACAGAAAAGTTAACTTGAGAAAGTTCAAGGCACGAATGGGGAAAAAGCAAAAATATGTTTTATAGGTCAACAAAATCCTTACCGATAGATATACACTCCTTACTTCCAATACGGACGATTTTGATTTTCAAAAATAGCGGGTGAGTTGTCACAAAGTGTCAATTTTCAGACTGTTTAGGGGACATTTTGTGACAAAAAGCGTGCGTATTGGAAGCAATCGTACGTTTTGAGAGTAAGGACTAGCTTGGCTACAATGTTTTTTTGTATAAGTTGTTATAGGTTGAGGCCTTGACGAGTTGAAATCGCCGTTCGTGTAGATTAAAAAAATAAATGACTGGAATATAAACAGTGTAGTAATAGTAATGAAATATTCAAATGATGCATCGCCTCAAAATAAAAAAAGCTCATGTTCGGTATCAAATATCAAGCAATGCAATTGGCCCAACGTAAACACATCCTTCAGCGCTGCTTGGGCCAATCAAAATTCCAGTCATTTTTTTTTAACCTACACGAACGGCGATTTCAACTCGTATGAGTTTTATATGGTCAAGTCAGTTTTGTTTGACCTCGACCTAATGCACAATTCAGCACATTTCCTGCTTTGTTCTTCCTTTATTTGTATATAATTTAACATTTAGACAACTAAAAAGATAATAAAAAGGCTTTAAAACTTTATTTCTCGATGTTTACGCATATTTAAACTATTATACCGTATGATGGTACACAGATTGTCGGGCTTTGAGTTACATATCATATGATTTTTACCGCTATTTCAGCATCAGCGCGACAGTCTATGAGCCGCTCACACGGTAATTATTGAGCTCCGAAAAATCGTGAATTTCAGCGGAGGCTATGCAAGACGGCGATTCGTTTATCGGAATGGACGAAATTGACGAAACCGACGAACACCGCCGAACCCAAACAATTGAAGCCGCCATTGCAAAGGTAACTAACGTTTAAAAAATGCTATATTATATAGCCTATATACATCTCGTGCTGTCTACTAGAAACATATCTTTTTATGTTTAAAAGACTTTTTAAACATTTGCTTTGTTGAACAAATATAATAAGTACGATTGCTATATAATTTATGGCCATATAAAATGAGACAGAAATTTCGAGGTTACGAAGGTTTCTTGATCACTTTTTTCTTGCTAATGTAAATTTATAACTTGGAAATTGTTTTAATTGATTATTCAAACATTGACGTATATAATATAACACATTGACGTAATGTAACAAAAAAAAAACGATTTATTAATTACAATTTACATTTTTTTTTAATTTGACTTATAAAACTTACGAATAATATACGATCTTTAAGTACGACTTGGATAAGAGAAACACCGTTATCGATTGTATTTTGTGCATAAAATGGGTTACCTCCACCAGATGGTGTTTTTTTTTAAATATTTGTTAACAAATTTTCTGGTTTTGCTGAATAAAAATTGGCCATTCATAAAACGGTCCGTGACTATATTTTCATTTTTTCGATACAATTGGGTACATAATACCGTATGGGGACTCTCAAACTGTGAGACTTTGAACCATTTTCTTATAGGGGTGGGTTATAAGGTCAGCCATTTGTGCCGTTATAAGGTCAAGTCAGTTTTTTCAGGCACTAAGGTCACGTCAGTTTTTTTGAGTAGCATGTTTTTTAGGAAAAAATCTTTAAAATCATGACCTTATAACTCACCCCCTGTATGATTTGTAACGCTATTCTGACGTCACCTTAACAGTCTGAGCGTCCCCATACGGTATGTACAAGGGGTCTGGTTATAAGGTATAAATTTGTCGCCGTTATAAGGTTAAGCCAGTTTTTTTTTTGCACAAAACCAAGTCAGTTTTTTGAAAACTTCTTGTTTTTTTCGAAAAAATCTTTGTCTTTTTACGCTTTTTTAGTGAAGTCCTTATACAATTTTGTTTATAAAATATTGTCTTAATTTCATTTTTGTTTCATGGATACAGATTCAGTTGGGCGTGACCAGAATCTGCATCCCTCAAATATTCAAAGAATATTTCACTTTTGGATTGGTAAATTCTAATCGTTACTTCAAATTGATCGATTGTTGTACGGATTGCTTCATCTTGTCCGCACGTTTTCATTTTTCGCAATTTCCTACGTCTTATATGTAACATTAAATGTCTGTGTTAAATGTATGGGTTGGAGTCGCTACAAAATTAAAACGCTGAACACTTTTATCTTTCAAAAATTGTGAAACTGGTCAGTATTAACGAAACCGATTTAGGGTTTTGCTTTGGAACATTGAAGAGTGTTTCTTTTTCACCGAATTTGTCAATATTCTGAGTAACATATTATATACAGGGGGGTTGGTTATAAGGTCAGCCATTTGTGCCGTTATAAGGTCAAGTCAGTTTTTTTGCACTAAGGTCAAGTCAGTTTTTTCAGACACTAAGGTCAAGTCAGTTTTTTCTTGAGTAGCATGCTTTTTAGCGAAAAATCTTTAAAATCATGTCTTTTTACGTTTTTTTTGAATGAAGATCTCTCTTTTGGAAGACTTTTCAATTGTGTTGAAATGGTTGTAAGGTCAAGTTAATCATTTTTTGGCCGTTAATGTTAATTAATGTTTTAACTGGGCGTTATGTTGCATCATGCTCATTTAGGTGTATGTCATTTTAAAGGAAGCTTCGGCGACTTTTGATAAAAAGAATTTTGGCTAGAGAGCCAAAATACTGTTGGTAAAAATTGTAGCTTTATTTTTTTCGTTGGGTGATTATACGGTCAAGTCCTTTTATAAACTGCCTTTCAGGTATTTTATTTTATTTTGCTCCCTGACCTTATAATCATCTTTTCCTCTTACAAAATGCGTGAGACTTTAATAACATTTCAACCAGGAAATTCGACGTCTGATGGCCGACGTGTTCGGTGGGGAGTCGGACTCGTTAGAGGACGAGCTTGGGCAGTTGATTGAGTTCGGTGACCAGTTGGATCGCCTCAACAGTCTCTCGCTGCTTGTCGTCCTGGGCGAGCGTGTTTTGCGCGAAAAAACCCAAACGTTTCTGGGCAAGTTATTGGGGCGCGCGCTCGTCACCGTTAAACGTAGTTTTGATCGATTCATCAATGAACGCATTGACAACATTCAAGAGCGGGGATATAAATCGTACGCGTTCATAAATTGTTGGGTATAAGGTCCGCTTTTTTGAGGTTGCATCGTACCCGCAGCATTTGGGCTTGTTAAAAAATGTTAAACCTTTTTACGTAATTTTGCGGGAAAGCTGTAAATTACATCCTATTATAGTTTTTCTGGCCTTATTTTTTCACCCTGCTGACAAAAAGTTTCCATAAAAATCATGTCTGTTTTCTATTTTTTGTGGTCATAAGGTCTTTTGGTCATTTGCAAAAACATTGAAGGTGTAGTGGTTATTTTTAAAGACCTTATCAGTAATATTACCGTACTGTTTTGAAAGACCACAAATTTTTTTCTTTGGATCTTAAAAAATCTAGAACTCGCTAAAGAGATTTTACTCGGCGTTTTACATGAATTTACGCCATCTTTTCCCCAGCATTTTCTAGATGGCGATATTCGAGTTTTTGACGTGAGTAAAAAAACTCGAATTAAGCTATCTAGAAAATACGAAAGAAAAAACGGCGGAAATTTATCTAAAACGCCGAGTAGGATTCGATTTTTTAAACATTTTTTCTTATTAACTTTTTTAGCCCTGCAATTTAGCTTAAACAGATTTTTATTTAATGGGCCCTGGATCTTTTATGGTCTTTTACACGTTATACCTTTTAATAAAGTACCCTTATTACCAACCCTTGTACCTAATTCGCGTCTTTGCATCCCAATTGAAGAGTACCACCCGAAACCGGGTAAAAAGATTGGTATTCTGTGGTTCGTGAAGGAGTTCGACGATTTGGCGCAGTTGGCGGAGTCGATCTTTGAAAATGCCGAACGTCGTGTCGATTTAAATCGCGCCTACACGAAACTCCTACAAGCAGTCATGGCCGGAATTGAAAGGTGCGCCAATGAATCCACCAAAACGCCACAAGATGTCGTACGCTTTCAAAACTATCATCACTGTTTTGCACTTTTGTCCTCGTTGCGCATCGACAGCCTGACCAATGAGCGGAAAGAGGCTAAACAGCAATACCAACATTTTATGGAGTCATATGCCCAGGTATTTACGAAATATGTTTTCTTCATAGTTTGCATTTTTTTTCTATAATATCATGTCTTTTTGGACTTTTTCCCAGCATTAAGGTCTTATTGTTGAAACAAAATTCAGGTTGGTTATAAGGTCAAGTCAGTTTTTTAGACATTGCCCTTATAACCAACCCCCAGGTGTAATTTTTTTTTTATCTCTTCAAGATTTTACAATGTTTAGGCTTGGCTGGGACGACCATTAGAGAAAATTTCGACATTCTTCGAAGGTGTGACAAATGAAATTGAGACCGGTCGTCCCGATGAGGAAGTTCAATATCAACATATTTACAACAAGTCCGAGCTGAAAAAGGCAATTAAAGAGTATCCCGGGAAAAAGGTTAAAAAGGGTCTTGAAGATCTTTACCAAAAGGTGGAAAAACACACGGCCGAAGACGACAATCGGCTTTTACAGGTTTGGCGATTTAGTATTTTTTAATTTCTGATTCAGAGGTCGGCATTTTTTACCCTAGCCGGATTGAACCCGAATTTTTTAGGATAGGGTCCACTTAAATTTTGCATAGGTTCAGTAGGGTCCTATTTGAGTTGGGTTGGGTCAACTTTTATTACAGGGGGGTTGGTTAAGAAATCTGAAAATCCGTGCCGAATTGAGGTCATTAAAAAAATTGAAAAAATCATTGCCGAATTGGGGACGAGGACTGTATTTCGTGTTTAACGTTTATCCCTATTAACAGAACTTGGTATCTTGATAATTTTTTGACATTTTTTGGCGATAACCAATACGGCTCCAGTACATTTTCGTTATTTTTTTATCTAAAGGTCGTCTGGCGTGAAATGCAGGAAGAATTCATTCGACAGTACACTCACTACGACAATCTCATCGTTCGATGTTATTCTGGAACTGGAATTAAACTAGATTTCACACTTCAAGACGTTCTTTCTTACTTCTCGGACATAGCACAAAGCCATTAAAAATTGGCAAAATTGAAATTATGTTTTATATCAACATCCTTTTTCAATTTTGAAAATATTCCAGAATGGGGCCTAGTGCACGATTTTTATAAATGACAACCTATATTAGTTTGACATCTTCATGTAGCAGCAGGAGAAACTAATTTTACTGACTCAAAATCTTTCTTTTCTGGTATGATGTACAGTCGGACATCTGATAAAGGACATCTTAATTTTACAATAGAATTTGGCTTCTATTTTTTTTAAATTCAACACAAATGTACTTATTGGCCTTTATAATTGGTCACTGACTGTAACTCACATTTTCTATCCACGTTGCCTCCTGTATTTCAGTACGAAAAAATCATGTTGAAAAGGCCACCAATACCTGTGCAATAATTTCGATTGTTCACTCTTCATCACGATCACCTTTTACACACGTTATCAATTTCATTGCTTCTAGAAATTAAACATGCACTGCATAACTATATATTGTTTTATATGTATGGGAGTTTGTTGTTTTGTTTNGTGCCGTTAACTTGCAGATTTAACCATTTGTCCCGTTATTTTGCGGATTTTTATTTCGCGGAAGTTGCAAGATAACAGCGCAGGGGTGTATTACATTTCTTCAATTAACAGGGTGCAAAACATTATTTTATACACCAGTTGTACGATTATCTTTCGTAAACCATGGCGAAAATGAAGGAAGATAACTGAAAATAGGCTCAAAAATGAAAGATAAACGTACAGGAGGGTCTGGTTATAAGGTCACAAAGTGGGACCGTTATAAGGTCAAGTCATCTTTTTTGCACTAAGGTCAATTCATTTTTTTTTTCAAGATAAATCATGTCGTTTTTTTCACTGTTTTGGGTTTTAATTTAGAACTCGACATATACGTTTAGAACGACAGGGGTAAACCCGGCTAATACTTTTTCTTAAGAAAAAATGTCTTTTTTCACTTTTTTTCGGTTTAAATTTAGAACTCGACATATACGTTTAGAACGACACGGGTAAACACGGGTAATAATTTTTTCATAGAAATCATATCTTTTTAGACTTTTTTCTTGCACTAAGGTCCAGTCATTTTTTTTGGACTGCATTAAGGTCNAAAGGTTTTCTGTAAGTCTAGAAACCGGCAATTTACCACTTTGACCGGTAATTACTACCGGTAAACTTCGTACCACCGGTTTCAAAATTTTTAACTACATTAGCCCCATTAATTTGGCACCGGTTGCAAAAAAAATCAAGTTCATACCATGTCTGGTTCAGGAGGAGTTAGAAAAACTATTAAAGCAATGGTGAAAAAAAAAACCCGTCATTTATGATTCAGACGTCGGCATTTTTCACCCTAGCCGGATTGAACCCGAATTTTTTAGGATAGGGTCCACTTAATTTTTGCATAGGTTCAGTAGGGTCCCATTTGAGTTGGGTTGGGTAAACTCTTATTACAGGGGGGTTGGTTAAGAAATCTGAAAATCCGTGCCGAATTTCGGATTTGCCGAGTTGAGGTCATTAAAAAAATTGAAAAAATCATTGCCGAATTGGGGACGAGGACTGTATTTCGTGTTTAAAGTTTATCCCTATTAACAGAACTTGGTATCTTGATAATTTTTTGACATTTTTTGGCGATAACCAATACGGTTCCAGTACATGTTTGTTATTTTTTTTTATCTAAAGGTCGTCTGGCGTGAAATGCAGGAAGAATTCATTCGACAGTACACTCACTACGACAATCTCATCGTTCGATGTTATTCTGGAACTGGAATTAAACTAGATTTCACACTTCAAGACGTTCTTTCTTACTTCTCGGACATAGCACAAAGCCATTAAAAATTGGCAAAATTGAAATTATGTGTTATATCAACATCCTTTTTCAATTTTGAAAATATTCCAGAATAGGGCCTAGTGCACGATTTTTATAAATGACAACCTATATTAGTTTGACATCTTTATGTATCAAGCATATAGGAGAAACTAATTACACTGACTCAAAATCTTTCTTTTCTGGTATGATCTACAGTCGGACATCTGATAAAGGACATCTTATCTTTACAATAGAATTTGGCTTCTATTTTTATAAATTCAACACAAATATACTTATTGGCCCTTATAATTGGTCACTGACTGTAACTCACATTTTTCTATCCACGTTGCCTCCTGTATTTCAGTACGAAAATAATCATGTTGAAAAGGCCACCAATACCTGTGCAATAATTTCGATTGTTCACTCTTCATCACAATCACCTTTTACACACGTTATCAATTTCATTGCTTCTAGAAATTAAACATGCACTGCATAACTATATATTGTTTTATATGTATGGGAGTTTGTTGTTTTGACAATGTATAGAGTTAACATCATGTAAATCATACATGTATGTACTTCAAGCATTTTGTTCTCTAACTCTCAGGGGAAGGAGTTTTGTCTATTTACACGCACTTCCCCCTGTGAGTTAAAGAGGACTTTTCTACCGTCTACTTAACTGAGTGTGATACAACTATAGTGACGGGTCTGGTTATAAGGTCACAAGGTTTGACCGCTAAGGTCAAGTCAGTTTTTGGCACTAAGGTCATGTCAGTTTTTTTTTGCTGTAAGGTCAAGTCAGGTTTTTGGGAAGTATTATTTTAGTACCCCCTTTTTTACATTTCTTTTTCTATAAAATCATGTCTTTTTTGGAAGTGTTCTCTAGCGTCAAGATCTTATTGTGGAAAAAAATTCTGATGGTTATAAGGTCAAGTCATTTTAATCAAAGTGAATTAAGGTCAAATCAATTTGGGTTTGACCTTATATCAGACCCCCTGTACCGTTTATTCGGGAAAATGTTTTGACTGGAAAATGATTTCGAAGTTTAAAAAGTTTATATATATCGAAAAGTTTTAATCATGATGTGGTGTTTTGAGGAGATATGGTTACGTCGACAATTTATATATAAGAAAACTAAATACTTATATATAAACTGTCGACGGATTACCCTTTCTTCTCAAAACACAATACACTTATCCGGATTAAGAAGGTACCTTGGAAAAGTGTTCAACAAAGCGCCCGCCTTCTTTGACCAGCGTTAGTTATAGAATGGGAGATTCTAGTGATGAAGCGCTGTACCCAATCGCAGTCCTGATCGAGGAGTTGCGAAATGAGGACATCGCCGCCCGTTTGGCGTCCATTGCCAAGTTGCCGACGATTGCGTTGGCATTGGGCGTCGAGCGAACTCGCAGGATCGTGTTCTAAGGTCCCCTACAGGGCCTATAGTCATAGGAACATTGCTTTATAGGCACCGACTGAATTGGTATAATGTATTAATAGTCGAAAGGCTTATCGCCAATAAGTTTTTTTATCTATTTTTGGCAAACTTTAGTGGCCCATTAGAACACCTTTTGGGTAGCGAACTGATCCCCTTTTTGACAGATTCGATCTACGATGAAGACGAAGTCTTGTTGAGTTTGGCCGAGCAGTTGGGCCGCTTTGTGCCACTAGTGGGCGGGGCTCAAGATGCGCACATTCTCCTGACGCCACTCGAGTCGCTTGCGTCGGTTGAGGAGACGGTCGTTCGAGATACGGCCGTCGAGTCACTCAAGGCAATCGCACGCGAAATGACACCCGAACACTTGGAGCAGTATTTCGTTCCACTCATCAAACGACTCACACAAGGGGACTGGTCAGTAAACTGTCCGACAATGCAGTTCTTAACGCGTTTAAATTGCAGTCATACCTTATCATCAGAAACACATTTTATAATTGATGGAAATATGTCTAATCGTAGAAATATAAAGGGGGTTTGTTATAAAGTCTGAAAAACTTAACTAAAGACCTTTCTATTATTTTTTTAGTCTTCATATTGTTGTCTTTCTACAGGGGGTTGGTTATAAGGTCAGCCATTTGTGCTGTTATAAAGTCGAGTCAGTTTTTTTGCACTTAGGTCAAGTCAGTTTTTGAGTAGCATGCTTTTTGGGAAAAAATCTTTAAAATCATGTCTGTTTACGTTTTTTTCTATAAAATCATGTCTTTTTGAACTTTTTCCCAGCTCTAATGATTTATTGTGGAAAAAAAATTAAGGTCAAGTCAGTTTTTTAGACCTTGACTTTATAGCCAACCCCTGTATTTCATTTTCGAATTATAATAAGTCATGTTCTAGGTTCACCTCTCGCACGTCCGTGTGTGCATTGTTTGGGGTGGCGTATGGGCGTGGGCCGCCATCGGTAAAGGCCGAGTTACGTTCCCTCTACCCGGGCCTCTGTTCCGACGATACGCCCATGGTTCGTCGCGCGGCCGCCAACCGCATCGGCGAGTTAACCAAAGAGCTGGAAAAAGAGTATGTTCAAAATGAGTTCCTCCGCGTCTTCAAATCCCTGGCGAAGGACGACCAAGATTCCGTTCGACTCCTCATTTGCAACGCGTCCATAAACCTCTGTACAAAATTATCCTCAGAGGAGCAGGAGGCCGAACTCATGCCCATGTTAAAACAGTTCTGTGAAGATAAATCGTGGCGCGTTCGACATGCGTATGCAAATGTTGTCGTTGATTTGATTAAAGATGAGTGTTTTTTAGTACTACTTTATTTTTTTATATATTGTTTGAATTAGTTAATATATGTGAATTTTTTATTCCAGATATTTCGGCATCGTCAGTGGTTTTCCAATGGCGAAATATCTGGAATGAACGATTCACATATACAGTAGTATGTAGTATCTGATTGTCGATGTCTCAAGAATGTATGGAATCCATACTATGGATTGTTTGAATTGGTATAAAGTACAAACTGTCTAAAGTATACAGGGGGTCTGATTATAAGGTCACAAGGTGTGACGGTTATAAGGTCAAGTCCTCTGTTTTGCACTAATGTCAAGTCAATTTGTTTTGAAGTGTGTGTTTTGGGAAAAAAATCTTGGAAATCATGTCTTTTTACGTTTTTTTTTTGGATGAGGACCATAATTTTTTAAGGAAAATTAAATTAAAAAAAAAATTTAAAATGGTAATAAGGTCAAGTCTTTTTTTGAAGTGCATTAAGGTCAAGTCATTTTTTCGGGCTTGACCTTATAACCAGACCCCCTGTATATGATATACAGGAGGGTCTGATTATAAGGTCACAAGGTGTGACCGTTATAAGGTCATGTCAGTTTTTTTTTCTTTTTTGCACGACGGTCAAGTCATTTTTTTTTTGAGAAGCATGCTTTTTGGGAAAAAAATCTTAGTAGTATTTTTAGTATAGCCTATGTACAGTATAAGTTGAGGTCTTCTAACTCAAGACTTCATGACCGCCCTTATAAATTCTAGGCCCTAATTAAGTGTTAAAACTAGTTTATAATGGTACTAAAAGAAACTTATCTAAAGTGATTGACCCGTCCCTGGTGAGTGAAATGATTCAAATGTTCCAGACTTTGCTCCGAGATGTGGAGGGTGAAGTGCGAATCGTCGCCGCCAAACACATTCAAGACTTTTGTGAAGCACTACCAGCCGACAACAGGAAAAATCTCACTATGCAACACGTCATTCCCTTCCTCAAGGATCTTGCAATTGGTAAGTTGAATGGTAAGATAATTTTTCTGTACAGTGAGAATATGTATTATGTACTCAGGCATCGCTCTTGTGTTCCGTTATAAATTGTTTCTACAGGGGCTGGTTATAACTTATAAGGCCCGCTCGTACTTTTTTTTTACATAAATCCTGTCTTTTGAACTTTTTTCTCAACACTAAGGGCTCATGGACCACTTATCCGTTAAGCATCAGTGTTGGAATTGTTGGGCGTTGGGGTGCGTTGGCCAGCGACCAACGCCCAACCAACGCGTTGAGAACGTTGGGCGTTGGCTAGATTTTATTCCCAACGCGTTGGGCGTTGGGGAAATTTGGAGCGTTGGCCAACTTTCCCAACACTGGTCATGGTGAAAAAAAAAATAGTCGAAATTTTTTTCAGATCGTTATAAGGTCAAGTGAGTTTTTTTCAAAGGTCAGTTAAGTCAGTTGTTTAGCCCTTGAGCTTACAATCAACCACCTGTAGCTCAAACCAGGGCTCGGCATAAGTCAGAAATGAGCTGTGCTGTCCTCTCGGTCTGGGAAAAAAATCGAGCTGCGCTCGGCTGTTCTCTCGAGCTCAAACATAAAAATGAGGCTGTCCAGTTCACGACCTGACTAGGGCAGTTCAAACCAAAACTTTACTCTGTAAAGTTTTAATTTTTCTCTTAACCACTTTCAGACAGAGATGCAGTCTCGGATTCCGAGCTTAGTTAAACATGGTCTTATTTAGATCCCCATCAACAAGTTAAAACTGCGCTTGCTTCAACAATAATGAAATTATCCACAGTGGTTGGGAACGACAATACTCAGCAACATTTACTGCCACTTTTCTTGATCTTTCTCAAAGACGAATGCGCAGAAGTTCGATTAAATATAATTAACAATATTGAGTGCGTCCACAAAGTCGTCGGCTTTGAAAACTTCCAACAGCACCTTATGCCCGCCATCATCGAACTCGCTGAGGACTCCAAGTGGCGAGTTCGATTGGCTATTCTTCATCACATGCCTTTGCTACTGGATTCAATATATAATTTATTAACTCCTGAAGGGCGGAATCGTATGATCCGTGCGCGAATAACTACTGCAAAATAACTACGCAGTGCGTAGGCGAGTATGCTAAAATGTAACTTTGAATTTTTTTATCATAAAATTTGTACTTATGCGGCATAAGTTATGCCCAGAGTTAAACAAAATTCCGTCGCATGTTTCTTAAAGAACTTAAGTGGTATACATAGGGTGCGCCGTTATGTTTCACAAAAAAGTTCTAAACAAGTGAAACATAATGGCCCGAGCGGGAAAAGATGAAACATAACGGCGTAGGACTTAACATATAAAGATATGCATTAGGGGAAAATATTTTCTCAAAAGTGAAACATAACAGCACGGGCGGGAAAAGTGAAACATAACGGCGCACCCTGTGTATTCAACTATAGCTGTTTTGCGTTCTTACCGGTAATTACCAGTAATTCAAAAAATAGCCCCAATATTTTCGAGTGTTAGCCAAAGAGCATTATTTTACAAAATTATAAATTTTTGAGTCTTTCTAAAAACGACCTTTCACAAAATCACTCCCCCTAAAAAATAATTTATTGAATTCGACTTTGGATCGCGGAGCAATTAGGAAAGAAAGCGTTTAATGAAAAAATGTTCGATCTGATCATAACATGTCTCGCCGACCATGTTTATTCGATTCGGGATGCGGCCTGTCAGACCATTCAACGCGTCGTCGACATATTCGGCCTCGAGTGGACCCGACAGACAGTTTTACCCAAAGTATTTCAACTTGCAGAAGAACAAAATTATCTCAGGCGTATGACAATGCTTTTCCAAATAAATTATCTCATGAATGCGAAATTAAAAGAAAAGGTATACATATGTAACACAGGAGTATGCTTATAACTTATAAGGTCACAAGGTGTAACCGTTATAAGTAGGGTGCCCGCAACTTTCGAGTTTAATTTTTTTGAAAAAAAAAAATTTGAAAAATTTTGCCGAAAAAAATTTTTTTTCGAAAATTTTATTTTTCTGAATATGGGTCCAAAAGAAAGCGCTCGATTCATTTTTGCACTTATGTCTAGTCATTTTTTTCTTGCACTAAGGTCGAGTCAACTTTTTTGTGAAGCTTGTTTTTTGTGAAAAAAAAATCTTTGAAATCATGTGTTTTTACGTTTTTTTTGGATGAAGACCAGTTGGCAGATAACTGAANAGTTTTACCCAAAGTATTTCAACTTGCAGAAGAACAAAATTATCTCAGGCGTATGACAATGCTTTTCCAAATAAATTATCTCATGAATGCGAAATTAAAAGAAAAGGTATGTAATACAGGGGGTCTGGTTATAAAGTCACAAGGTGTGACCGTTATAACTTATAAGGTCAAGTCATTTTTGTTCTTGCACTAAGGTCGAGTCAACTTTTTTGTGAAAAAAATCTTTGAAATCATGTGTTTTTACGTTTTTTTTTTGGATGAAGACCAGTTGGCAGATAACTGAAGTTTTTCCATAGAAATCATTAATGGTTATAAGGTCAAGTCAGTTTTTTGGGCTAGACTTTATAACCAGACCCCCTGTATATTAAAGATGTAGGATATTTACAGGCATTGTTGGTTATAAGGTCACGTCATTTTTTGCATTAAGGTCATGTCAGTTTTTTCGGTCAAATCATGTCTTTTTGGTTTTTTTTTTCAGGAAGACGCCCTCCCGATTTTTCTATAGAAATTATGTCTGAGAGTTTTGTTACACTTAGGCCAAGTTTTTTTTTAATGCACAATGGTCGAATCAGTTTTTTAGCGTAACCTTATAACCATACCGTGGTTACTGTAATACAGGGCCTATAAAAAAAACAAGAACAAACTTTTCATTTCAGGATGAAATCGCGGAACTGTGTGTAACCCAGGTCTGTAGTTTACATAAGGACGACGTGGCCAATGTTCGTTTCAACGTGGCGAAAACACTCGGCAAAATGACCGATTTGGTGTCGAAGAAACATGTGGTGAATAACGTCCGCCCGGCGTTGGAGAGTTTGACCGGGGATAGTGACGTTGACGTTAGTTTCTTCGCGAAAGAAGCCCTTCAATCTTACTTGAAAGTTTAATTTATATTTTATTATTTTCATACTTTTTACTTTTGTTTTTGTTTCACCAACCGCTTACAACAAATCTTGTTTCCGAGTTATTTTACTCTCTGATTTTGAGAGATGAATAGACGACACCGGTTCAATTGGGTTAATGTTATATTGGGGTAAAAACTTAGATTAATAATTATTGAAGTTCAACACGACAAAGATATATGTGTTTCAGTGCTCGGTTTGAATTGGTATCAAGTACAAATTGAATAATGCCCAATATGCATCAACAAGTTTATGAGGAGAGGTCAATTTGCCGAACGTTTATCGGTTTTTCAAATTGGTCCAACGTTCTTAAGTTTTTTTTTAACAAAAAAAATGTCATAAAACCTCTTATTGGTCGACGAAAATTTGACTTTTTTATGTACAGGAGGGTATGGTTATAAGGTCACAAAAGGTGACCGCTATAAGGTCAAGTCATCTTTTTTGCACTAAGGTCAAGTCATTTTTTTTCCAGCACTAAGGTCAAGTCAATTTTTTTTTGAAGTATGTTTTTTGGGAAAAAATCTTTGAAATCATGTCTTTTTACACTTTTTTCTATAAAATAGTGTCTTTTTTAACATTTTGTAGAGTTAAGACCATAATTTTTTCGCGAAAATCAAATATCAGGAAAAAATTTTTTAAATGGCATTAAGGTCAAGTCATCTTTTTTGAAGTGCATTAAGGTCAAGTCATTTTTTTCGGGCTTGACCTTATAACCATACCCCCCTGTAACCACCTTCGCCGTTATCTGGCCGCATTTTTGCCAAAAAAATTTTGTCAAAGGGCTTCCTGAAAATTCGGGCCAGACAAAGGGAGAGCGGGAATTCCGGCCAGATAACGGCGAAGGGGGATTACTTCTTTATTTATATGAGACATTGTTTTTCTTGTACTCTATGTTAATTTGGACTGTGTCATTTGATTTAGACAATAAGTCTATTGTAACAAAGTATAGCTTTTATTCTTATTTGACTTTATTCGGATTGAACTGGTGCTAAATATAGTTCTAGATACCATCATCATTGATTATGTTCGGATATGTAGTGTAAAACTTCTCGTAGAAAACGATAATGGCTCAATTATAAGGTCAATTTAAAGTCAAGTTTCAAACACTATTATTGATTTGATTTATTTTTCAAAGATATAGTCCGACAGTGTTTGAATTACTGGGCCGTTTTATTGATTGAATCTGTGTGAATTACACAGGGGCATGGTATTGTAGGAATGTTTTCCTAGTGATAATCGGGGTGCTTAAATTACGCCCATTTTTCACGCCAACAGAAATGTATACCCCACGATAACTATTCCTATTCAAAATTTCAATTGTTCCAAAAACGTTTTTTTCTACTATAACGCGCTATCTAGCGTCCTTAAATCAAACCTTGGGTGGTATGGCGTTTGTTGCAACACAGAGCAGTTTGAAATTTAGCTTATCATCCTATAAGGAAACATTTACAAAAAGAAGTACTTCATAACAAAAAAACATTTCCTTTAAGGACCAAATTTTTAGAACATTTTCTCTTATGAAATATATTATTTATGCCAGCAAAAATAGCATGGAGATAGTGATGTCTTGGGCAACAAGAACGAATGTTGCCTTTATAAAAACGGCAATGAAACAATTTGTAGCCATTTTACTAAAGCAATGTTTTTTTAAAAAGTCTCCCCGAAAACCATTTCCTCGTGTTGTTTTAGCATATTGTACATTATTGGGTAATAACCTAGTTAATTAAAAAAAAAGAAATTCTGGGATATGCCAAAGAGCTTTTGGGGATTGGCGATAGCCTGATTTTATGAGAGTTAAAAAAATTAAATTAGTTTTTAACGCACCACCTGCAGAGGTCGGCAGGAATTGACTTTTTTTGTACCCTACCATTCACTGAAAAAAAAGGGTACAAAAAAATTTGTACCCGAATTTTTCCGAGCAAAAAAAATTGTACCCTTCCATACCCTACCAGTGAAAATTACCCGAGTTTACCCGGATAATGGGTAAAATCGCGGGTTACCGAGTGAAAAAAAAGAACGTACCCTTCCATACCCTACCATTGAAAGTTTTCCGAGTTTTTCTTTGTCCGCGGACAAGGGTACAAAATCTGCCGACCTCTGCCACCTGTCTTAAAGTCTCGAATTTCTGTTAGGAACCTATAGGAGTACATTTTTCGAAATATTAAATTCCTGCAGACTTTATGGTTTGTGCCCTAATTATCACTTATAAGCCATTATAAGCCATAAAAATACGTGATTGGCTCTAAAGACCGTAGTGAATTTCCTGAATGTAAGGTTATATTTAAAAATAATAAGATAAGACAAAAATACAGTAAATACCCTTTATAGCCACGATCGTAATTGTTGTTTAAGGACATAAAAAGACATTTTTTTTCACTTTACTAAAAAAAAATAATTGTAAAATAATTTTTCACGCAGTCGTTACCAGTGACTCTCATGATCTGTTTCACATTAAAGAACGTTTGTAGTATATTTTTTGTATCGCCAAATCCCTTTCCAACAATCCCAATTCCAAAATAATAAATGCTAAATACACGGAAAGATTTTTTGTATTTTTTTTTTTAATTTTTGCGTCGTATGGCACGAGAAAATCCACTACATGTTTTACAATGTTACTCTCCGATATATATTTTATGTAAATTATCGATACTTTTTTCTTTGCTGTTGTTATTAGAAAAAAATGACTCTTCAGGGGTGATGCTATTTACACCAATTGTTAAAATTATACTTTTCCACTTAAGTGGAAAAGGGCTTCTTATTTTACAAAAAAAACACAAAATGTTTGATGCCAGATTAAAAAGATAGGCAAAATAAGACTTATTAAAGGGGATGCCGTTTTTGTAAACTCTGTTAGCGGACGTTTGATGCTTGCGTTGTTGAAGCGGCACCATTGGAATTGGTTAAATGTACAAAATGAATAACGTCTTATATGAATAAAGGTGCATTGATTGAACCGGTTTTTAAATTTTTTTCTATCAGAGTTTTCACATACATGTAATTTTTCGCTTATTTTTGACCTCTAACCACCCATACATATGGGTCAGCTAAAAGTCAAAAGATACGAGCATTTCAAGACACCGGAAGAAAAAGTTTATAACCAGTCTAAACTGATTTTTTAAGCAAAAGTTCGACCAATCCCCCGTTACTCATATTAGATATTATTCCATTGGTACGTTATAATTATAGTGGTAGTTTTTTTAGGTTGTAATGAGCGGGAAACCAAATTGCGAGAACACTCTACTAGCTATGGGTTTACTTTTTTTGCAATTTCCTGGAAAATGAAATCATTGTAATTTTGACTAAAAATATGACCTCCAACAATGTTCGAGGTCATATTTTTGTCAAAACTACAGTCATTTTCCAGTAAATTGCAAAACAAGTAAATCCA
Organism: Oikopleura albicans; assembly: GCA_004367875.1. NCBI lineage: Eukaryota > Metazoa > Chordata > Appendicularia > Copelata > Oikopleuridae > Oikopleura > Oikopleura albicans. Next base: position 99,542 of record SCLG01000419.1, read on the forward strand.
TAGCTAGTAGAGTGTTCTCACAATTTGGTTTCCCGCTCATTACAACCTAAAAAGACTACCACTATTTTTATTATTTTGTAATATTCATTTTTAACCAGGAATCATCGGGCATTCAAGCTACATGTCAACGGTTGTGTTTTGGAAGAAGTCCCATTTTTTTGTCTTGCCGTTTTGTTGGTTTTAAGTCTTTTAGTCATCCCTTAGAGAGCAAATGTACTTGGACCCCTTCTATGAGATTTTTACGTTACATTTTCGCGTTCACACAACGATCTAGTTTCTACGATTACGCACACATTGCACCTTGTATATATAATTGAGTTCAATTGGCTGCTGGGAGCGCTTTATGGCTTTAAGTATATATTTACATTTCTTGCATTGAAAAACAAAACGACCTTAATCGTCACAAAAACCGCATTGGAAGCATCGGCGCTTTTATAACAACTCTTTGATCGTGCACTTTTAGGGTAGCTTTTTGGGATATATTTTCTTTATAGCGGACGAGCCGTAGTATATTTAATCATCAAATATGATTGGGTTTGTTTTGGGGGGTTAGGGTGTTTTTGTCGTACCTTTAAGAAAACCCTTAACTTCACAAACTCGTCGGGAAAATCGTCTAGCCCTTCTAATAGAAAGAGGGCTTTTGGACTGGAAATATCAACTTATGATATCTGGAGAAATTCCCCTTCTCAAAGTGTTAATTCCCCGCCTCGTACATTTTATTTAATGGCGTATGAATTCTCCAGGTATCAGCAAGTTTTCATTATAATCGGTAATTTCTGGTCAAAAAGTAAGAACTCAACAGGTTTTTTATAAATCACATGTTTTTGATAAATCGAAGAAAGATTTTGCAGAGATCTGTTAACCTCTTGCGCCCTTATCAAGCCGATATTTTTACTGAAAAAACATTTTTTACGTAATGGCCAGATAACGGCGCAGTGCTTTATATGTAATGATAGGAGTTCCTGGAAAATTATTCCTCAAAATTTCGGCCACATAAAGGCGCAGGGGTGTATTTGAATATATTTTTCGTGAAAAGCTACAACCCTTATTAGTAGACGGTCCAGATAAGAACGATGATTTTTTTTTCCTTCCATTGCAGTTTTCATCATGCCCCTTAATCCCACATAATTGAGCACTTACCTCTCCACACATTTTTTTTATAAATGTTTAAAATCAATTTAAATGTTTCTTGTTTGTTACGCAGAAAAAAAACTCGTAGCCAATTTAACCTTTATCTCATGGACCTGAGTCATGGTGCTGACTTATCAGGAATTTCGAAAGTTTTGGAAATTGAATATTTATCTACATCTGGGATTTTGTAAAATCAATAAAATTGAGTCCAATATAATTTGATTTGTCAGATAAGCAGTTAACGAGCCTAAAAACCGTCTTCTGACAGCAAATGTCAAATTTGATTAGTCTAGAATTGCTGTAATAAAGCTCAGTTTTTCGGTACTGCTTTAAATTCACACATTTCCGAAAATCGAAAAAAATAAAATTTATAGGACCCTTAACTTATAAGCAGAATTACAAGATAAATGGGGTTATCCTCTAAATATTTATGTAATTTGTCTTACCATATGTAATTGGTCAAATTCCTAAATAATGATTTGGGACAAATTTTTCAACTATAATATGAGGAAAGGAGTCCGATTTAGCAGTCATAACTGTATCCATTTACATATCATTTAATAATGAATAATAAAAACGAAAAAAAAATGTGAATTTTTTGATAATAATCTAATAAATAAATTACTTTTTCGTGGAAAAACTTAACCGGGACCAAAAAATCTGGGCAGCGCGGTTATTAGGCAGGTTTCGGGACAAAAAAATCTGCCTGATAACTGCGTAGGGTGTCTGATAACTGCGCAGGGCGTGGGCGGAATAGGTAAAAAAGATGCAAAAACTGCCTGATAACAGCACGAGCGGGGAATATCGTAGGGTGCCTAATAACTGCGCAGGGTGCCTGATAACTGCGCACCCGGTGTATAAACTGTCAGGTATTCCTCCCGAAAAACTTTTTCTTGGAAAAGCCGCGCCCCCAAAAATGTGTGTAGTGATTGGAAACAACCTCCCAAGTTTTCCCAAAAGTTACCGTACTGATTAATATTATAAGTACATGAGGACTCTTCAGTAAACATAAACACTATTTTCTTTGATTTTCAACTTTAATTTATTATTAAAGCATGTTTATTTTTCATTTCCAACGCAATTATTTTTCAAAAGATTGTTTTAATGTTTTTGACACAATATTTAAAACTTTTAAATGTGGTACGTTTTGTTTAAATTTTTTATAGAAATTGGGTATAAAATTCAGAATTATTCCGTCTAATATTTTATTGTTCCAAAAGTTCGCTTTCCTTGTTCCGGCATCCCCCATTTTCGGTACCAATCCAGTTTCAGGATAAATGGGAAAAATATTAGTTTTTTAAATTACTAGGGATTTTTTTATAACTTACAGCTGAAACACTTTTTTTGTCACACGTTATTAATATTGATCAGGATTTTGTTATTTTTTTTTTCTTGATTGCCCAAAGGTAAAAAATAGAAGCATTTTGATTACCTTCTATACAGCAAACCCTACTCCTTTTCTAAATAAATGGATTTACTTTTCCCCGATTTCACAAGAATTTGTATTTGTTATTGTCATTAAAATATTGTTTATGTCGTAAATAAAATATAAAATTTCGAAAAAAATGCACCATATTCATTTATCGCATTATATTTGAACGCACTGATTAACCACACATTGACAATCGGTGACATTGCCTCTCTGGCGCCACCAAAACCCACAATAATATTCGCAAGCGCAACTGGTTTATGCCCTAAGAGAGTTTAGTTGTTAAAAATTGCTCGCAAATATCATACCGGGCGTGGTGGTTATAAGGTCAAGTTAACAAATTGTTTTGCACTAACATAAAGATATGTTTGCGTGAAATTTTGCATATCTCACAGCAATGATCTATATCGACCGCCATTTATTTACTCCATTTTCACAATTTTCGAATTAATCCGGTGCAAATCGCACTTATACCAAAAACTATTTTTCAAAATTTAGTCACCCATCGGCCAGGGCGGTCTCGGTGGGGGCATTTGTCACAACTCGTTTTGAAAATGTATCAATATTGACGTAAATATATATATATATATGTCAATATTTGGCTGGTCGAAATTGTAAACGGAATAAGTCAGACTTTGGCGGAAATTTGCGTCGAATTCTCACTTATGCATTTTGACCTTTCAGCTTATACTTTCGACCAAAACTATATGATACCAATTTA
>SCLG01000419.1:116761-136182 GCA_004367875.1 Oikopleura albicans
CAAAGTTTAATTACTATTCATTACCTACGTCAAATATTTTTTTTAGCAACTGATGTTACTAATAAAGAGCTGCTACAAAAAGCGTTTCAAAAAGAGCAAGTTTTGATGTCCGAGCTGGGCACAATTAACACGCGCGTTTTTCTCGTCAAGCGCGAATATCTCAAGGGCCTCAACCGCGATCGTGACACGCTAAACGAAAACCTGATTTTTGGCGATTTCTGCTACGTTTTCCTTCTCCACTCTCAAGTCACGATAGGGAAAGACTTCAAGGAGGTGCAACGGGCCAACCGCGAGAACTTTTTAACATCGCCCGTTTTAACACAGCCAATCCGAAACGCCCCTAATCAGCCGGTAATGACCAATCAGCTGATTGAGCGGGTTCGAATGCTGAAATTAGACTTTAACGCGCACGATTCTTTTCATCGGGCTGCGCTTGATTACTGGATGACCAACTCTGAACATTATAGTTAGGGTTCGATAGACACATTTTTTATCTTTAAAGTTCTATAGGACGATTTTTTAGAAATTGATACGCCCCTGCGCAGCTTTACGGCAGATTTTTTCATAGGCGAAAAACTGAAAAAAAACTTGGTGGATGACAGCGACCCAACTTAACTGGTAACTGCGCAGGGGTGTATGACAAAGTAACGCAAGAGTCGATTTTCCGCTCACAATTTAGCCTTTTGGCTGAAATAAATAACCCCTAAAATTAGGATTGTTTTAACTGATTTAACTTATTACCGCATATTGTTTGTAACATAGAAACACTTCTGCCCAAATACATATGCAAACTAAAGTGTCAAACCCAGGCGCCAGTGAAGTTATGGATCTAACGTTGAATCCCAAGCACTCACGTCAGGCGACGGGCCATCTCCAGCATATTATCACGGCCGACCGCCACAGCATCGTCATCGGCCTTCTGGCCAAACACTGTCTTGACCCAATTGGCCATTTTTTGCCCCAGATTGTATCATCAGCGCGCCAAATGCTCGATGACGCCATTAAAAACAAACAGGCGAAGAGGCCGATGACGCCACCGCCATTTGCGCCGCCGCCAATTCACAAACAAATTCATGAACATAATCACCAGCAACAATTACTGCAGCAGCAGCAGCAACAACAACAACAACAGCAGCAGCAGCAGCACAAGCAACTGGTTGCCACAGGGCAATTACAAACAATTCCAGCTACATTAAACGCAGACGCTATAACCGCACACGAAAATCGGGACAATACGAAAATTGCTATACCAGAAACGTCACAACCGCCAAATAAGGTATTACAAAGGAGGTCTTTTTCAGATGACTATGACTCGTTGTGGTATTTTAAACCACTGATATTTAAAAATGTCACTCGTTCTACTCAGCGTTTTACATGAACTTCCGCCATCTTTTCTCCCGCATTTTCTAGATTGCCATATTCGATTTTTTGACGTGCGGAAAAACTCGAGTTTGACTATCTAGAAAATACGGAAGAAAAAACGGCGGAAATTCATGAAAAACGCTGAGTAAGAGTTAAAAATCAAATAGCGGGCTCAGTCAACTGGGGTACTGTAGAATGAAATGAAGATTATTTTAAATTTTGGATTTTATGTTTCATTCATTAATTTTAAGTCTCAAAAATCAATTTCATTCAAGTACTACATGGTTTTTAAGCCAAAAAAAATTTGGGTTTATCATGTTAAATGTGTGCCTTGAAGGCTAAAACAATAATTTTAGGTTCGCGTCATCGAATCTGCGCCCGGAACTGAGGTGCTTCAAATTATTAGTAAAAGTGCCAAAGAAGGGAAATGGCAGCATTTGATTTCACGCGCCAGGCGCTCAGAGCATGCCGACCAAACCCTTCAAAAAGCCGATTTGATCAATCTGGCCATCATGAAGGACAAGTCAGGATCACGCATTCCCGAACGTCAAAGTGCCGAATTTGACTTATTGTACATTACCCAGCTCTGTGGGAAGGAGCAGGTCATCCTTCCTGAGTCATACACAGACGGAAAGGACTTTATCTCGACGGTGGACGATGACGGTCGTCCGACAGTTAGAATTAAAGGTAGTTTTTGTTTCAGATGGACGCAATTTTCCATTTGTGGTCGCGAAAGAAGTTGTATTTTGATGTAGTAGTTTCGCAACCACATGGTTTGGTCGCGAATTGTTGTTCAAAATTTAGTTTCGCGACCGAATGGTTTGGTCGCGAATTGTCGTTCAAAATTACAGTAGACAAATGGTCGCGAAATGACGTTTTGGGTGAGGTTTCGCGATCTCTATTTTTAGGTGGAAAAATGGTCGCGAAACCTTGTCTAAACATCAATTCGCGACCAAATTGTGAACAAAAATTTACCCTTCACCTATTTAACTCCCAGGCGGAAGTGCGTGTATATAGACACACAACTTGTTTTTTGTCGATTTAAGGCATATGGAGGCCCCGTAGGGCAAAATGGGACCCCTCTCAACTTTTCGAGAAAATTCGATTGACGGTGTTTTTTGCGTAGATTGAAGATTTCAAACAGCTCTTTAGGGGGCCCTGGTGGCCCAAATCAATTTCTGAATAGTAAGATCCACGTAGTTTGACGAACTCTACAACTTGGCTTTACCAGTTTTTTGAATTATTGCGAATTATTGTGAATTTTTTAAGTGCGTGTTTATTTATATACATTTTCTCCCTACGGGTTCCCAAAAACCCCTTCCCCCTGAGAGTTAAGCATCACAAAAATTGTGGTTTTTTTAGTTCGTACAAGGGTGGTTATATCATATAACTTATCTGGTCTGACATCTTGACCGCTATACGCTCACGTCAGTATTTATTTATAATTTATTTGTTTTGAACATAAATCATGTCTTTTTGGCTTTTGGTTGGACACCAGTTAGCTTAAAAACTGAGGTTACTTAAAAATGATGATCTCTGCTCCAGCTGAAATAAAACCTACCAAAGCAAATCGCACAACGGTTAAGCGGGAAACGCCCCCGGCACAAATTAATCGGACGAAAAATATCATTCTGGCTGGCCTGCCGACCATTCCCGAAAATATGAATAACGCAATTGTGAATAAGTGTCCGATTGGGACGCCAGAAATGCCGAATTTCTCTTTTACCATACCTAATAGAAGACCGATCCAGTGCAATGATATGAAAAGGGATTCGCAAACCCAAAAGCTCAGCTCATCTAAGCTTGTGTATATTGAAGTTGGCGCCGGCTTTTTGAAAAAGCATAGATTAGGAAAGTTATAAGAAAATAAAATCCGACTTTGTTTACTAATTGGCGACTGCATTGTCTGTACTCGAATGTGACGCCGTTACTCGGATTAAATGACAGATTTCCGTGCTGGACTAAAAATACCATATAAATATTAGAGGGGGGTTGGTGATAAGGTCGGCCATTTGGGCCGTTATAAGGTCGTGTCTGTTTTTTTTTGGAATAAGGTCAAGGAAGTTTTATTGAGAAGCATGCTTTTTGGAAAAATTTTAAATAATCTCTTTTTAAGCTTTTTTTAGATGAAGACCTCCCCCAACCCCGCTCGGACATTTTTTTTCTATAAAAATCATGTCTTTTTCCACTTTTTCGATTAAATCATGTCTTTTTTGAATTTTTTTTTCGAGCACTAAGGGCTTATGGTGGAACAAATTTTTTAGTGGTCGATATTTTTGTCAGATGGTTATAAGGTCAAGTCAGTTTTTTAGATCTTGACTTTATAACCAACCCCCTTGTTAACATTTGTATAACAGAGGTGGTAATTATAAGGGGCGAATACTCAAATGGCCAAAATCAGAAACGGGCGAAAATTTTACAAAAAAGCTGCAGTAAGCTCAACGTCACTTTTGTTATTATGTTTACAGTAAGTTGTACATGTAATAAAATATTAAACTAATAGTTCGCAAGGATGAATGTACATTTTACGATCTTAATCATGAATTTATATACTCTTGGACCAATTCAAACTACAAATCGAAATATCATTTAAAAAAAAAAAAAAAGTTTGTTTATTGTTTTTAAGAGATTTTTTTTATTATTGTTGGACTTCTAACAAATTTCATGAAAAATTATTGTTTTGATAATATAGCTCACTGAGTGATGTGTTTTATTAAATATAAATCATAAATCATTGCTTTTGTTATCAGCCAAGAAACTCCTAAATTCAATTTATTAATCCGAGTTTAATTTTAGTATTCCGATTACTCAACCAGTTTGACTTATTTTTATTATTGTCTTATGAATACGGCCTTTATTGCTATATTTATTACTTAAGACATCATCTGAGTTTTCGAATAAATAAAGCGGTTNAATGACTTGATCTTAGTGCAAAAAAGATGACTTGACCTTATAGCGGTCACCTTTTGTGACCTTATAACCAGACCCCCCTGTATATTAAACCATATTAATCATAAAATCTTTTATTTCCATTTTTTCAGTAACTGTTAAGCGAAGCGGGTATTGTCGGTTATTCTCAGCCATTTTTGATACAATAAAAAATACAACAAATTTGTCAGAACTTCTTGAAAAAAAAAATTTATTTTTGGTCAAAAACGTTAGTTCTAGAAAAGCCTTATTGTGAAAAATTATTGCAATCGATGTTCATTTCGATTTTGAAGAAAGATGAATGAATAAAATTACAAAAAAAGTGTATCGCATTGGGATATCTGGACTCGAAAATAAAAAGTGTATCGCTTTGGGGGAATGACGTCATTTTGTATCGCTTTCGGGTGTATCGCATTGTGAGTCGGGACTGTATATACTCTTGGACCTATTCAAACTACAAATCGAAATATCATTTTGAAAAAATTAAAAAAAAGTTTGTTTATTGTTTTTAAGAGATTTTTTTATTAATGTTGGACTTCTAACAAATTTCACGAATAATTATTGTTTTGATAATATAGCTCACTGAGTGATGTGTTTTATTAAATATAAATCATAAATCATTGCTTTTGTTATCAGCCAAGAAACTCCTAAATTCAATTTATTGATCCGAGTTTAATTTTAGTATTCCGATTACTCAACCAGTTTGACTTATTTTTATTATTGTCTTATGAATACGGCCTTTATTGCTATATTTATTACTTAAGACATCATCTGAGTTTTCGAATAAATAAAGCGGTTTTCCAGCGCATTTTACAAAAAAAAATATGCGACATTTAAAATAATTTTGGCTGGTCTCTTTATTACACAAAAATGATTTTCCTATTTTTTAGAGATTAAAGGAAACAACGAGGATGGGGATACTATTTTTTAATTATGAAGAGTTTTAATTTCTATTGAAATTTGTAATGAAAGTTTTTGTCATGGTCTTATCGGCCTTCTTACACTAAGGTCCTTAAGTCGCTTTTTTTAGAACATCCCAAACTTGCAAGCAAATTATAGAGCGGTTATCGGACATCCAGGGTTTTCGTCGAAAATTTATTTTATAGATTGAGGCCTTGGCTGTGGTTTAATCATAGAACATTGTTATTTTTTCTAAAATTACATCTGAGTACCGACAATTTCTACTCGCACTCAAGTTGTGGTGCTTGCAGATGCAATTTTGGGTTCCAGATGATGTTATGTTAGAAAAAAATTAAAAATGTTCTATGTTAAAACTACAGTCAAGGCCTCAATCTATAAAATGAATTTTTGACGAAAACCCTGGATGTCCGATAACCGCTCTATAATTTGCATGCAAGTTTGGGATGTTCTAAAAAAGCGACCTTAAGGATCTAAAGGTATGATATGTTATTTCTCTTTTTAAAAAAATGGTGGTCATCAACCTAAAGGGGGTCTGGTTATGAGGCCTCAAGTTGTGACCGTTATAAGGTCAAGTCAGTTTTTTAGGCTTTACTATATATAACAAGACCCCCCTGTAAATAGTTCAGTTTTATAAGGATTTTTCCGCTCCAAAGTGGTTGTAAAGTATACTTAAAATTTAATTAATGTATTGTGATTATTGTAATGGTTATAACTTGAAACAGGCCAAGCAACAATGGGCGAAGAAACGTTATCAGACGAAGAAAATGAGCGAAAAGGGGGCATGCAAAAGAAAGAGATTTTATTATGGCTCCGGGAGGTGGAAAAGTACGAGGGCGAATGGGAGACCCGTCTTGACTACCCACGATATCAATCCGGGAGTAAAGAGGGACAAATTATTATCGAAAACAATATCGCAAATTAGACTTTGTAGTTTTTTGCCAATTCCTTCTCAACCGAAAAATATTTTATACATATTTTTCGAAAATAATATTCTACAACAATTTTTATGGCAAATAAAAAAACAAAAAAGCTTGTGGTTAGAGGTCCGATGACGTGACTCCAGCCGGACACCACGAGTGGAATTTTAGCCAAACTGCCCTAAAGAAGTAGCCGAAACAGCAAAACCATATCCAAAACAAAAAAAAATCGCTGCAAGAAAATAATTTAAAAAAAAAACTGAGAGAAGAAACATACACTTGATGACCCTATCAATTCTGGTTTACATTTTTATGTCTGTTATTTTTTTTGTAAATACGTCAATTATCTAATAATTTCAACACCGTTATTTTTTCCTTCTGACTTTTGTTGGTATAATTTTTATGTGGAATTTTTCAACTTATTTTCAAATTGCTAGATCATTTTTTGGCATCTTTAAATTTAGAAGCAAAAGTACCGGGGTCTTCAGTTAAAGGTCTACATATTTTTTCAACGAACTCATGTCTTTGTGGACTTTTTTTTCTATAAAATAATGTGTTTTCGGATTATTTTCCATCTGAAGTCCAGAAACATGTACAGGGGGGTCTGGTTATAAGGTCACAAGGTGTGACCGTTATAAGGTCAAGTCATCTTTTTTGCACTAAGGTCAAATCATTTTTTTTCAAGTATGTTTTTTAGTAAAAAAAATCTTTGAAATCATGTCTTTTTACACTTTTTTTGTATAAAATAATGTCTTTTTTAACATTTTGTAGAGTGAAGACCATAATTTTTTTGGGGAAAATCAAATTTTATAAAAACATTTTTTAAATGGTATTAAGGTCAAGTCATTTTTTTAAAAGTGCATTAAGGTCAAGTCATTTTTTCGGGCTTGACCTTATAACCAGACCCCCCTGTATTTCGTTTTTTATTTTTGGTATCTACAAGGTCAAGTCAGTTTTTCAGCCGTTGACCTTATTATCAGCAATAGGCAAATCTTATGGTCAAAACAGATAAATTTCAGTTACCTTGTCAGTAGTTTGCGGGGCCTTCAAGTATAATCAACTAATAGCTAAGAACCGGCGAACAAAAATATTCGATTAATCTTTGAACCACATTTTTCAAGGTGTCAGACAATTTTTTACCATTTGACTAGAATTGAGATGTAATATACTTTAAGTGCCAATTTTCTAGATGGCGCGCTTGAGCACATTTATATTAAAGAAGGTAAAAAGTTCGCCAACATTATAATTTTAGACGCAAACACCTTTAGCGGGGTTATTTATAAGATATCTACTTAACTTGATTATACAGATTTATTAAATAAATCTCGTTCTTTAAGTACGCATAGACTTTGTTAGTATTAACACGCCATTAATAGCAACCATCAATTTGTTTATTTTTAATTTATCGGGAATGGAGCATGATTTTTACCGTATGAGTGATTTTTCATTTAAAAAGTCCTTCAAATAATAGATATATTATACGGAGCTTGTAGAAATTCCCAAAATCATAGCACTTATATTTTAATTTATTTCAAGGTCAACTTATGATATCGTGGTTGCTTGCAACGTACTTAAAAGAAACTTAGTTTTGTTTTTTTACCGGATTATTTCGGTTTTATAAAAAATACGCCCATATTAAATATATCATGTTATTTAGCGCCTAAGAAATTATATTACAGGTATTTTAATTGACATTCTTAGTGTAAGTCGGAAATCCGCGAGAATCGAAGGGTCATAGGTTCGATCCTAATGCTATTCAAGCATTGCTCGTTTTCCAATGTAAGCTTGTTTTAACATAAACATCATATGTGGATTAGAGGGGGGACTAGACTTGTAATAAGATCTGACATTTTGGCCGCTACGAGGTCTTATGGTATTTTTGCTCTAAGGTCGTGAGATATGCAGGGCAAGAATACCCTATGCTACCCTATGGTATATTGTCGTTTTAATACATGAACAAACAAAAGAGTTTGGTAATTACAAAAAAAATTGTATAAAGTTTCGGACATATAATTTTCCTTCCACCATTATCCAGTTCTACGAAAGTTTAAAAAGACCTTCATTAGCTATGACGGCTTTTTTTAAGAGACAACCAACTTGTGTGCAACTTCTCACTATGATAGAGTTATCCGAATGAAATGATTTTTTTTGCATCTGATCGCTAAATATGGGGCATCTGCCCTTAACGGAGCACTTTTTTTAGTTAGGCCTCTGACCGCCGATAAATCGCCGGAGAAATCATAAAATACCGGTTTCTCTCTGTTTTGTCCGGTGATTTATCGGCGGACCAAGGCCTAACTAAAAAAAGTGCTCCGTTAAATGCAGATGCCCCATATTTAGCGATCAGATGCAAAAAAAAATTATTTCATTCGGATAACTCTATCAGAAGTTGAACACACGTTGGTTGTCTCTTAAAAAAAACCGTCTATATCATCTAAATTTCCTATCATTGAGTTCCCCTGTCGATTTTAATCTCAGATTGATCTAACAGTTTTGATTTGTACAGATTTGTACAGTACATGAATTTCAGGAAAATTCTCGTGTCAAATTATTAATAATTTTCTTGAATATGAATCTGCGAGAAATCATACTGGACGGTATAAAAAGCGACCAATTGTTGACAAGGGAAATGTCGCAGAGAATTTGTGTCAACAATTGGTCGCTTTTTATACCGTCCAGNCCAGCCTGTATATACGTGCAATTTTGTTCGAGAAAGTCAATTGAGAAATTTTTAAAAAGCTAAAGTTTTCGACAAATCCCAATGAAAAGAGTTCTCCTGAATTAATGCTACACCGCAGTCTGCGTCAAAAACTTACATATAGCCTATAAAGGGGTAAAGAATGTCAAGAACAATCACGAACCCAAAAATGACCTTGCTTTGAAATTTTTTCGATATAATTAAAAAAAAATTTGTTATTATTTTTATATAATAGGAAAAGCAGATTTTAAACTAAATCCAATCAGGCCTTGGTTTTTAATTACAATCCGGGGTCCCATAATCTGCTTTTAAGTTTTTTGTTTATCAGCTCGTTGAAGACAAACTGTATCAAAATTGAGACATAAAAAATTGTTGCGTCAGCAATACGTTATTTTCTTGAGCCTTAGCATCACAATAATCGTGACTGATATGGCATGTTTTTGAGGCATCCGGATTCACCAAAATACGAAAAAAAAAATACGTTTGGTTGTTCTTAGAAAATTCTTTTTAAAATCAACTATGGATGATCTTGTTGCGTTTTGTAAATCGAGGAATAAACTGCAGAATTAAAAAAATGTCGGATTTCAATTGTGTTTCAAAATTTTCATTGTAAAATGACTAACTATCAGAGAAATTGTCCCATGTGGGTATTAATGTTGTAATTGATTTTGACTAAGATCAAAATGTACGAATGTATCTTTTATTTGAACGTCCTCTAATATAAAAACATCCTCCATATAAAATAATTTTGTTAAGGAGGTTCTTACATAAAATTAAACGGTTGGCAACTATTTCTCGCAAAAACTTTTCTCGCGAACACAATTTCTCGCAAAAACTTTTCTCGCGAACACAATTTCTCGCGAACACTTTTCTCGCGAACAATATTTAACTCATAAAGATATCCGCTGATCAAAGTGAAAGAATACATTTTTTTTAAATGTATACTTTTCACTTTCATCAGCTAATTTGGTAATTTGAATGTTTCATTGATCACACAAGAATCCAAGACCCGGTCTGACACATCTTTTTTTGTTTTTTAGAAAACACAAAAGTAAATAATGGATATCGATCGAAACGTTGTGTTGGCCAATTTTCAGGCGTGCACAACGATCGACGACATCGGCCTTTGTATGGCCATTCTTGACCAGCATGATTGGGATTTACAAAACGCAGTTCACGCAGCCCTCCAGGGTCAAGAGAATGAGAGCAGTAATGTTGCTGCCACTGCCTCGACCACAGTCACCACGTCGTCACAACCGGCCCGACCACCCAGTCCGGTGCGACCCCCGCGGCCCAGCCGACAGATTACGTTTACGGTACATGCCCAGGGAAATGAGCGAAATGTCACAATTGATGAGTCGAGTCATGTTGGGACTCTTCTTCAAATCATCGCCGTCGAGTGTAATCTGCGGTCAGATGACCCGATAATCTTTGACGGCTGGCCAGGCGGCGAACAACCTGAAAACGATATTCCCCTCAGGTATTAGATTTGTTCCATGGAAGATATCCATCATGTATTATTACAGAAATGTAAAGCCAATTAATAATTATTGTACATTTGTACAATTGAAGTACAGGGGGGTCTGGTTAAAAGGTCACAAAAGGTCACCGCTATAAGGTCAAGTCATCTTTTTTGCACTAAAGTCTGGACCTTGAGTCATTTTTTTCAAGAAAACTCATTTCTTTTATCACTTTTTTGGGTTTATGTTTAGAACTCGACATATACGTTTAGAACGACAGGGGTAAACACGGGTAATAAATTTTTTTTTATAGAAATCATGTCTTTTTTCTCTTTTAGTTTGGTTTTTAATTTAGAACTCGGCATATACGTTTAGAACGACACGGGTAAAACATGGGTAATAATTTTTTTATAGAAATCATATCTTTTTGGACTTTTTTCTTGCGCTAAGGTTAAGTCATTTTTTTGGAGTGCATTAAGGTCATGTCATTTTTTTCCAATTTCTCGATAACTTAAATTATTGGTCAAGTTAAATCAGTTAAATCAGTTTTTTCAAAGTGCATTAAGGTCAATTCAGTTTTTTTTTTGAGCTTGACCTTATCCAGATCCCCTCTACTCCTTATATAGTATCATTAACTAAGTGGTTAACTGAGTTAACTTAACTCTTTAGCATTCTTTCACTGCCGTCGAGTGTCAACCTTATCCACAATTCGCCCTCAAGTACCTCGTCCAGAGTGGCCACTGATCAAGAGAAAAGAAAGGATCGCCACTTTACGCTAAACATTTACGATAAAGGAAATAATGAAAGGCATTCACTGAAGGTAAACAAATCATTCAAAACTAGTTGGCCGGTCATCTGGGGGCTCTGTTTTGTTATTATTTTTAATTTTCGTTGAATTCTTTCACTAAAGTGATGCTGCATTAGCTCCCAAATGAACCGGTGTATTATGTGGAATTGCAATGCGTTATATGATGGCAATATATTTAGTATCCAGGCAGAAAAATAATTTCTGATATCAAACGCGACGTATATAGTTTGACGCTGATCCCAGAACATCGTCAAATATGGAGCGGGTGGCCCAGTAATTGGGGTGAAAGGGTAAGCTTTTAATTTCGTTTATTTTTTTTACGTTTGACTTTTGCTAACGGTTCTTCCGACGGGTTTTTTTCATTTGATTGGAAAACAGGGAGGTTATAAGATCACAAGGTTTTCTTGCAATAAGGTCAATTTTTTGTGAAGCATGTTTTTGGGGAAAAAAATCGTTGAAATCACGTTTGTTTTTCCATAAAATAAAGTCAATAAATTGAACTTTTTCCCGGCACTAAGGTCTTATTGTGGAAAAAATTCAGATGGTTATAAGGTCAAGTCATTTTTGCCAAAGTGCATTAAGGTCAAGTCATTATGGGGTTTGACCTTATAACCAGACCCCTTGTATTGAGAATAATATAATTCAGTAAATGGGTGGGGATTGGGCTAAGATTTGGGCCGCTATTATGTTATTTTTCGTAAAATCACATGGTCGTTTTACAGTTTCTTTTTGCAAAAAGCTGAAAATCATGTCTATTTGAGCTTAATTTCTACTCGTAACAAGTCCTTCATGACGTGCAAATGGCATATTCTAGTTTAGTCAATTTGGCATATATTCGGATAGAATCATCGTATCTCGTTCGTAACTAGTAATTGACCAAATTTAAAACCGTCAAATTGTCCATGCCGAAATAACATCAAAAAAGACAAATTTACAAAAAAAAAAAATTCTAGAATTGTTACCAATTTTGATATTTATTTGTCATAAACAACATAAGATCAGTTGTATTTTGCGCCTTGACCATGCGGGCTGCATCAAAACGTAAAGCACTTCGAAATGTTGCCTCAAATGAGACTCCATCAAAGATTATAAAAAGAACCCTTACAGCGCGTCAAAAAGCTATCGCGGAAACCGAGGCCGCTAAAGAGCGCGCCGCTGAACTAGCGGCTAAAAAAATTCGCGATGAAAAGTTGGCGTATGAAAAACGGTATAGGTTGGGTACGAATTTTATTCAAAGGGTCATAAGGTCTGAGATTTTTGTCGTTAGTCAGGATTTGATTTGCTGAAGAGTCATATATGAGTCATATATATTTAAAGTTCCCCAAGTCACGAAAATTAAGGTTGAAAAGGCTGTTTTAAATGTTTGTGATTTTTTTTTATAAAATCATGCCTTCTAGAATTAATTTAGGGTCTTACGGTTAGAGTCACTCTAACCGCACCGTTATTATGATGGAATCGTGTCTTTTCGGAAAAAAATTTTCATTAAAATTTGAAAACGTTTGTAAATAATATCGTTTTAGAGTCTCAGATCAAAAAGTATTAAGTTAATTTTATGTTAGTGAAGGTCATTTAAAAAATAATCTGCGGCCACAAGGTCTTCTGATGGGTGACCTTATAACTAACCTAGAGGACCTCTAGTAGAGGTCTTATTTTCTGTCGAATAAAATCATGTTGTTCAAATTGTGTTAGAAAACTTACTACAGGGGGTCTGGTTATAAGGTCACAAGGTGTAACCGTTATAAGGTCAAGTCATATTTTTGTACTAAGGTCAAGTCAATTTTGCGTGAAGCATGTTTTTTCGGAAAAAAATCTTTGAAATCATGTATTTTTACGCTTTTTTGGATGAAGACATAACGGCGTAGGGAAGCACGGGCGGGAAAAAGTGAAACATAACGGCGCACCCTGTGTATTATAACCAGAACAATCTAAAGTATGAATGTCGTACCCCTGGTATAGAAAGGAAATGAACCGTCGGAAGCGTTTGGGACACGCCGGACCTCTACGTGAGTTCACTTATTTTTGTTTTAGCTTCAATTATGGCAGTTAAATTTGGGCGGCTTTGAGCTTAGTCTCATTGTTGACGACAGTCGGCCTACCTTAAATGCGCCGCCCGTCGCCTCCGCGCAAAACGCGAATATTATCTCGTCAGACTCGGAGGGCGAGGATGACGATGTTGAGGAAGACGAGGACGAGCCCTATGACGACGCCTTTCAAGACGTTGAACTCAATGTTAACGCGCGGCGCGTCCGCAAGGCCCTAAGTAATGATCATAAAAATAAATGTGCCCTAATTATGACCGTAAACTCCCACTTCGACATAATTTCGAAGAGTCCTTTCTCCTCATTTGCCTTTATCGACACAACGTTATGTACAATGTCGTTAAAACAAATATCGTGCTATTTTTTGAAATATTTTTTTTTTGAAATTTGCACGAAATTCCCCCAGGAGTTAATTTATATTTATAAAATTTTGAGATTTTCAGTAAAATGTACATTTGTTAGTGGTACATTATTGGAGCATTATTCGTAGCCCGGTTAGCTCAGTCGGTAGAGCGTTGGACTTTTAATCCAACGGTCGTGGGTTCGAGTCCCACATCGGGCGCACTTTTTATTTTTTAATTATAAATGTCAAATTCGTTTTTAGATTAGAGGCGTTTTTGCTTATAGGGGGTTTGATTATAAGGTCAAAAGGTGTGACAGCTACAAGGTCAGGTCAGTTTTTTGCACTAAGGTCAAGTCAGTTTTTTTGCTGGCATTAGGGTCAAGTCAGCTTTTTTGAGAAACATGTTTTTGAGGAAAACTATTTAAACTAAAATTTAAAATTTGCGTCTTGTGACAAAATCTTTCGACCTCTGATAATGAGTCTTTATTAATAACGTATATTTATTTTCGTCGGTCAATAATCCGAGAAATATGAAATCCTCAAATGCTTAAATCGGATTGACTAGAGATGTGGAATTGTCATATTTTATCAACTTACACCCGTAAATCAGCCTTTCTCGGGTTTCACTATAATATAATTATTTACTGATACCTTTTTAGTAACCACGACGTCCGGTGACTACCAACAGGCCACATTAGAATTGGTTACCGAATTTCAGCGGCGGTTTGGGGAGCAGACGCCAATCTGGTTTATCGGCAGTCTCGATGACGCGGCTAAAGAAGCCTATGGTGCAAAGACTAAAACCAACGACCGAAAAATGCTAGGTTTGTTGTTTTTTATACAAGGGGTTTGGTTATTAGGTCAGCCATTTGTGCCATTATAAGGTCAAGTCAGTTTTTTTTTCGCATTATAACTTATAATGCATTATAACTTATAATTTATAAGGTCAAGTCAGTGTATTTGAGAAGCATATCTCTAGCGAAAAAATCTTTAAAATCATGTCTTTTAAAACTTTTTTTGAATGAAGATCTCATTATACCCGAATACACACAGGGGGTCTGGTTATAAAGTCACAAGGTGTGACCGTTATAAGGTCAAGTCATTTTTTTCAAGATAAATCATGTCTTTTTTCACTTTCTTTGGTTTAAATTTAGAACTCGTTTAAAAAAAACATAACAGTATTTTTTAGCTATATATATCCACAATGAAAAGTCGATATCGGCAAATATATTTTGTTCACAGATTCTATGTTCAACGGAGATTGTAAATTTTTTATCCGAAAACTGCATTTCATGGGCGTATGATGTTACCGAATATGAAAACAAACATCGAATATATCAACAGGTACGTTGATCTTGTTTATAACACTTAGACTTTATAAAAGTGGGCTTTAGCCCACTGGCGCGCTCTCTGCAATCAGCGCGTGCGTGGTTATCCCATTTTTTTTTAACAAACTAGTGAGCATGCGACGTGCTTACTTGCATTTAGAAATAATTAAGAAAAATCCCCTCTTTCATAAAGTCCAAGTCTTATCAGTGATAAGTTATCACGATTATAAGATTTAGTGTAAATAACTGAATTAGATTGATAAAATGTTTGGCTCCCAAATGGCAACAAATTTGCGCCGCTTGCATGATGATGAATTCCCTGTTTTAATATTAGCAAACGGAAAGGGGCCAACAAACGAAGCTACTGAAATTGTTAAAGGTATATTTTTCAATAATATTTTTATAATGACGACTTTTTTTTTTGGACGGAGACAATCATGGTTCATTTATAGCCGGCCATACCGTAAATGCAACAAATATGCTCTAAACGGTTCCTAGGGCTAAATTGATGGCTGCGTGCCCTCGACAGGGTCTCATATTCGTCCGATGAAGTTACCGGTTTTTATAACCGGTCGAAAATAACATACAAATAGTAGTAGAACAGCAACTTTTATTCTAATTTATCGGTATTTTGACCGATATTTTCTCTAAAACTGCTTTTTACCTTGAGATTAATGTATTATAATAATAGATCAGTGTAAAAACGGACTTATGACTTGTCGAAAGGAATTTTAAATTTCATCAATATTCAGGATGTATATCGAAAACATGACAATTTCCAGTTTTAATCGGCTGTAGGAACCGGTAACTTCATCAGATGGATATGAGACCCTGTCGAGGGCACGCAGCCATCAATTTAGCACTATGAACCGTTTAGAGCATATTTGTTACATTTACGGTATGGCCGGCTATAAATGAACCATGATTGTCTCCGTCGAAAAAAAAAGTCGTCAATATGTTATTCGCAATGGCTTTTAGACTCATCCATTCCGTGGATATAGAGTCAGAGAGGGTCAAATTCAGGTCACGACCTGTTGGTTGTAATATGTTTATGAGACCTAAAAAACCAAGGATACAAGTGATGTGTTTTAGTCCCTAATTTCTAAAGATTCTAAAACCCTTTTTAAACGGAAATTGAACGCTTTTCTAAAAACCTCAAATTTCGTTAATTTTTAGATTTCAAATTTTTAACATTTTTTTATGAGTTTTATTAAGGAGATAATAGTATTGACGACGTGATGACGAAACTGGTGCATTCCCTAGACATTTCGAATAGTCGTAAAAAGGAAGATATTCAAACTGAGCTTGAGCGCGAAGTGCGCGAAAATGAGATTTCGCAGCAGGAGAGCGCCTATGAGCAATCTCTGCGCGCCGATCGGGACCGTATGATGAAGCAACAAGAAGAAGAGGACCGAAAACGGCAAGAGGAACAAAAACAGCGGCGAGAAGAACAAGACAACCTCAAAAAGAAGGAAGAAATGGAAAACAGGCTACCACCTGAGCCACCAGCTTCAGAGAAAAATGTAAATAAGCTAGACAGTGATTTTTTTAATTCCTTACTTGGCAATGTTATATGACAAATTTTTTAAAGAAAAGTCACGATTTTAGGTACGGGTTGTTCTAAGGTCATCCATTTGTACCGTTATAAGGTCACGTCAGTTGTTTTGCACTAAGGTCAAGTCAGTTTTTTGCACTAAGGTCAAGTCAGTTTTTTGAGAAGCTTTTTGTGAAAAGTTTACAAAATCATGTCTTTTTAAGCTTTTTTTCGTCAAAATATTTTTAAAAATAGTTGGTTATAAGGTCAAGACGTATTTTCGGTCGAGAAATGGTTAAAATTTTTTTTAATGGTTGCTTATAAGGTCAAGTCATTTTTTAAAGGGTATAAAATTGTAACGAATTTTTCTTTAAAATCATGTCTTTTTGGCGTTTTTAAACATGAAGACCTAAAATTGTTTCTAGTGTTGTCAATTACGTTTCCGTTTTCCCGATGGCCGTGCTGTAGTCAGACGATTCAAAACAACCGAGCGTTTATCAGTTCTTTTTATTTACATGGGCAGTGAAGGTTACCAAGAGACCGCCTACCGCCTTTTGCGCCAATTTCCGCGCGCCGATTTGTCTTCCCTTAAGCGCACCAAAACGTTAAAAGAACTCGGCTTAAAGCAGGATAATCTGGTTGTTGAAGCTCAGGCCAATGAAGAGAGCGATGACGAGGACGACTCCGAAGATGAAAGTATGGAAGAATAAATAATTATCTCGATTTTAACTTTCTCACAACTTTTTTTTTCTTCTATTTGCACATAATTATTTTATTTCAAAAGTAATAAAGTCTAACTTTCGGCGTCACTGAAATTATTCACCAAATACTGGTACAGTTTTTCAAATCTGATGAGTCATAATTTATGACTCATAAATTATCTATGCAGTTGCAGATTCAAGTTGGTTTCCAGAAAGAATGTCGTTTTTATGATTTTTGTTGGAAAGATCTGGGATTTTTTCTCAGGGGATAATAACGTAAATCCGGGGCTACACACCCTCTGCGCTGTTATCTTGTCACCCGTTATCTTGCAGATTTTCCCGTTCGCTCCGTTATCTTGCGGATTTTTTTTCATGCGAAAGTTGCAAGATAACAGTGCAGGGGGTGTAGTATTAATAAGGTGTTATGATTTTTAGGTCTTGGTATGTTAAGCCAGGGCCTTATAACCACCTACCTGTTTAAAATAGCAGTTAGTTTTTCCGCCTACGCACTACTTGCCTGAAGTAAAAGTTCCACTTATAGTAACAATTTTTGTGTTCCATTTGTGGGTCTACTGTAAGCAGGTAGGCGTAACTGTTACTGTAAGCAGGTACTGCGTAGGTGGAAAAACTGACTGTTACTTTAAGCAGGTAGGTAGTGTATATTAAAATATGTTTCTCCAATGAAATTATCGAATATGTGTAAATAAAGGAAAAAAATTGTTGATATCAATTGTCTAACTATCTCATATTTTCAATTAGTTGTTTTTTTACTGTGCCACTTCTTCATTGATAGAATATTTCATGTTATTACTATGTAGTAGTTTTTTCGTTGGTGCACACTGTACCACACGGTCTATAAAAATGTTTGGCGGTCTGATTAATCATATACTTTTTTTCAATTTAGGAGTTTTTAGTTCTCTTCCAAGAACTCGAAATCTTGTTGGTCTGTCTCCTGTACCGTTGAGATTTCTTAAAACGCACCGAAATGTGTTTAAAATTTCGAAATTATTTTTCGCCAATATAAAAGTAAATAAAATCATGTTTGAATACTAATTCAATCAATAAACTTCCAATTCATAATTATGATTGACTTTTTATAGAAAGATTTTTTTTTTCGGCTCAAGTTTTTAATGCTACTCAACGTTTTACATGAATTTCCGCCGTTTTTCTTTCGTATTTTCTAGATAGCCAAACTCGAGTTTTTTCCGCACGTCAAAAACTCGAATATCGCCATCTAGAAAATGCGGGAGAAAAGACGGCGGAAATTCATGTTAAACGCCGAGTATTTTTTCATAAAATTAGCGAGTCTTTTTTTAAGTTCGCCTTCTTTTTTTCTGTGGTTCAATCATTACCCCCCTTCTCTCGGAGATGCGATTGGAAGTTTATTGGAAATTATTTGAGACCCTTTTTGTGAAAGAACAAAACAAAGGAAACGAAACAAGTTTTTAAATACCGTCCTAATTACAGAAAACAAACAGAAAAGAAATGTTTTAACAATTATTTTTGCTTCATTGAAAATCAACATATTACATGTACTGTGTTATGCTGTTTTGTCTTTGTGCCTCGCATAAGTTTTGATATATTTGAAATTTACAAACTATTAATATACAAACATTTCCCATCTAGGGAGTCCAAAATTCGTCTTTAAAATATTTCGTTTTGGGTTTCATACGATGTACAGGGGGGTCTGGTTATAAGGTCAAGTCATCTTTATTGCACTAAGGTCAAGTCATTTTTTCTTGCACTAAGGTCAAGTCAATTTTTTTTTGAATTATGTGTTTTGGGAAAAAAACTTCTAAATCATGTCTTTTTACGTTTTTTTTTATATAAAATACACCACCTAACAGGTTATCTTACCACACATTATCTTACCAAGATTGGGTTATCTTACCACTTTTTGGACCAAATCGTTTAGAGGATTCCGCCTACGCCCTGATTGGTTATCTTACCAAGGTCGGATTATCTTACCACTTTTTAGATAATTTAGGTATAATTCTTTCAAATGAAAATCTACTAAAAAGTAAACAGGTCCCTTAACCGCAAACGTTTTTTACAACCGGGTTATAATTTTAATAATTTTACCAATTATAACTTACAGTTTTAGTAAAATCCACACTTAATCGCATTTAAATACACGAGGTGCGTAGTTAACCGCCACCCTAGTAATCGCCAATTAGGGGTCTCACTATTTTCCAGCGATCGCGCCTACGCCCTGCGCAGTTAACTGCCGTTTGGAATTTTCAAATGTATGGGAATTTTTCATAAATCTTGGGAATTGTTCATTACTTTTGGGAAATTTTAGTGAAATATTGAACTTGAGTGATTAATTATACATGTACTAATTTATTGTAATGATCAATGCCTGTTTTGTGCCAAGTTTTC
>SCLG01000420.1:0-17938 GCA_004367875.1 Oikopleura albicans
AAATAAAACAAGCTTGCATTTCACACGTAGTTTTTTTTTCGTTGTTGTCAATATTGCAAAAAATTATCGATATTGCAATAATTTCTTTTTTTCTTAACTCCCATGGGTAGGGATGCAGGAGTTATATTTAAAATAAGACTTCACAAAATGAAGAAATTTGAAGATAAAATTAAACTTTTTTAGACTAAAGGCTATAATTATGAGAAAATAAGCTACACCCTCTGCGCTGTTATGTTATCACCCGTTATTTTACAAGAATCTGGGAGTCCCTATGTTTATATCTGAAACACTGCGGTGTTATCTTATCAGATCACCCCCTTCGTTTCGTTATATTGTTGATTTTTGTCATGCAAAAGTTGTAAGATAACGGCGCAGGGGGTTACATTTTTTTTTGTAAAAATATCTACATATCTATATATTTTTTTAATTTCTGAGAGTGGAGATGCATTAACTAGACCACCTAACTAGTTATCTTGACAAAATTGGGTGTATATGTAACACATGTCCTAAACATTGCGGCATTCGAGTGAAGTTCAACCGTTGAACTGATAATGGAGAAAGGCCACTAGAGGCGCCCCAGGAGGGGCCAGGGTTGCAAAAATCAACAACCGACGTGTGTCCATGAAGGACAAAATAACAAAAAGATTTTTATAACCCTGGCCCCTCCTTAGGAACCTCTAGTGGCCTTTCTCCGAAAAACGTTTTCTCCGAAAACCCGCGATGCCGTTTAGATGAGGTACGGAATTAAATTGACAAAAGAATGGTCGCGAAAGTACCCTTCACCTTAAATTTGCTTCAAGGGTAGAGCAAGTGCACTACACTTGTTGGTACCGCCAGTGGCCTTTTTGAGGATTTGAGCGGATTTCTCCGAAAGTCTGAACTTGAAAAAACGGAAATGGTTTATAATAAGCCTGGCTTATAATAATACCTATAATTTATAGTTGTTTGTTTTCAGGGCTTCAGAAAAGCGATTTGGCCTCGGCATGTCGAAAAAAGCGGCGACCTTACACAAAGCAGCAGATTTGCGAGTTAGAGAAAGAATACATGTCGAGTACATATATTGCTCGCGAAAAAAGACAAGAACTTGGCGACCGGCTTAACTTATCTGATCGACAAGTTAAAGTTTGGTTTCAGAATAGACGTATGAAAGAAAAGGTTGATGGTATAACTCTAATGTCAAATAAATAGGGTAGTTACATGTATAACCAATTTTTATTTATATGAAATACATTTGGATTACGGTTTTTATATTCAAAATTATTGATATTACAGGGAGGTCTCCTATTAAAGGACACCAAATAAAGGGACACCTTTACCAAAAAAATTCAAGGATTTTTCCAACAAAATAAAAGTAAAAAAAAAACTCAAATTAAGGGAAAAAAGTGAACTTTGGTCAAAAATAGCAAACCGTCCCTTAATGTGAGACCTCCCTGTAAATAATTTATGTGTCATAATTATGTCTTATAAACGTATTTTCTTTTCTTGACTTACCGAAAACACATTAACTCTAAAAATCGTGTCTAGTATAAATTCGATTTTTGACTGTGTACAGCCTAGTGCTACCATTTTTGACTATCTTAGCCGCACATTGTTTCCAGATAATTTATCATTGACTGATTTTAACAGTTTTTTAACAATGAATTTAAAATGGCACTAACGTTATACCAACTTGAAACTACAGCGCATGGTTCAAAGAGGCCACTACCAGGCATGTGGGATAGACTCATTATAAATTCACGTTTATATTTATATACCACATATGGTAGATATTTTTTTATAAGAAATAAAATTTTGCATCCCATGGCGCGATGAGCACTTCACTGATTCAATTCAACCCGCCTGGCACGGAACGGAACCACCAACTGGCCCAACCCACTCTTCAACCTGTTGAAACGTACTTTTAACTTTAACCCCTAGGAGCCCAAGCGTGTCTTTAGCCATTCTACATCTCACTTTGTCGAAATTTTGTGAAAAATATGGGTTATGATTTCGAGTTTATGTTACTAGATGGGTTTCACAAATGTAATACACCCCCTGCGCCCTTATCGGGTCAACATTTCGAGGACAAATTTTGAACCGATGACGGCGCAGGGCGTAGGTTGGGTGGCTGGAAAATTTTGAGTCGACATTTTGACCCGATATAGGGTGACCCGATAACGGCGCAGGGGATGTACATTAATATACACACTGCATCGTTAATTATAACTTTTAAAATTATTAATTTAGGCTCTGTGAGGTGTATCATGTACTGCATGCATGTTATCAAAATGGCCCCTGTGAGTTAAATCATAACTGCCAACATCGCCATTTTATTCTTCAGTTGGAAATTAAATATTCATATTTTCTTCAAGTTCACTTGGAACATTTTGTAATTAAAAAAAATACATATTTAGAGAGAACTAAAAATTTTATTTTTTTCCTGTAGTGCCGATAATATTTAATAAAACGCACTGCGCGTGGCATTCAACGTACAGCTAGGGTTCATACGAGTTAATTTTTTCACCAGAATGTGCCCAATGAATTTAATTATTGCAGGGCACACTGCAGCCCAATTGGTACATTTTTACCCGCTCTATATATAAACCATCGACTATATACCATGGTATGTCAAATGATTTGGTTTTTTATATACCAGGTGCGCCATTATGTTACAAAACCAAATCAGAAAAAAGTGTAACATAACGGAAAATTGTAATATAACAGCGCAGTGCGTAGGCGTGGAAAACGCCGAAAAAATTAAAAATTGTAACAAAACTGGACAAACGGGGAAAATATTGCGGAATACGTGTTTTTTTTTTGTTGTACAAATTGTAACATAACGAAAAACAGTGATTACGTATTACGTATTTGAGTTAAACTCAAAAGTATTGCAAAATAGGCGTTTTTTGTACAAATTGTAACATAACGGCGTAGTGCGTAGGCAAAAACGCCGGAAATTTTTTTGTTAAAACATTGTAACATAACGGGACGAACGGGAAAAATTGTAACATAACGGAGTGAAACATAACGGCGCACCTGGTGTACGGTATGCAGCTTATGATTTATTTGTACTTCAAATAGTTTTCATTTGGTCATGAACTTTTTACAGAAAATTGAATCAAAGTTTTACAATTTTGTGTCATTGGTATGTTCGTGGGTTAAAGTCGAACTTTTATATTTTCTATAACATGCAAAGGCTACGACTATCACCAACATAACAACTCCTCCGAGAATGTAATTTAAGAGCGCATAGTCGTCATTTTCGGTATTATAGGCGAGCATGAGAACATTTAATAAAGAGAATGGCTGGGAAAGAATACTCACACTTCCAAATACAAAACCATATTGTTGAATTGGGAATAAATAAAAGTACACTGGGTTCCAAAGTACACCCCAACACCTTCCCAGATTGTGAATAATTACGGCGGCAAGTGCAGCCTATCTCGGAATTTTACAAGTGTTATCAACTGTCCGCTTTATTTTTATTTTTGGTTTTCGAAAACGGACGTGTACAGGGTGAGGTAATATAGATGCTAAGCCGTTTTTTGGTGACTTATATTCGCTCAGCGCGCTCGAGAACTAAAAACGGCTTAGCATCTATATTACCTCACCCTGTATATATACCGTATATATATTTTACGGACGCTTATTGTGAAAAAATGACAAAACAGTCGAAAAATGGACACATTTCATGACAATTCAATTGGCGTTGAATAATGTCCGTGTCAAAAAATTTCTTCAGAAGAACTCTGTGTTAAAAAAAACTTCCCTGAAAAATTTCCGTGTGTAAAAAACAGCATCTATATCCTTTTTCCGCTTAAAGTAGACGTTCATCGCCGCTACCTCATTTCTTCATTTTTCTAGTTGACTATTGGGGTAAGATAAACTTAGAAAAATAAGCAAATGAGGTAGCGGCGATGAACGTCTACTTTAAGCGGAAAANCTTTGTATTTATTATACGATGATCTAGTCAGAAATGACAGCCTAAGCCGGCGGTGCTACACACGGTGTGCTTGAGTGGCGAAATAACACTAGCATGTTGGTGGCGCATCGGTGTTAAGGTGAAGTCATTTTATAGCCTTGACCTTAACCGGACTCCCCTGTATTTTATGTAGAAAATATTCAATTAAAAAAGCTGTCATTGAGTGTACTAAAATTTTGATATGGGTTAAATTAAAACCACTTGACAGCAATGCCTCTCTGCCAGTACGCCTGTTGCCGATGTTCAAACAGTGGGATCATTAGAGGTACTCGAAAACGTCAAGAGTACCTTACTGGAGGATCCCACACGAATAACGCCGGTTGCAAATCGACTTCAAATGATCGACATTGAAACGGATGTTCTTAACGGTGAGTTTATTATTTAGATACGTAAACTTGTACAGGGGGCCTGGTTTTAAGGTCACAAGGTGTGACCGTTATAAGATCAAGTCATCTTTTTTGCACTAGAGGCAAGTCAATTTTTTGTGAAGCATGTTTTTTGGAAAAAAAAATCTTTGAAATTATGTCTTTTTGCGTTTTTTTTTGCATGAAGATTTAAATTTGAATGAATAAATGATTTTAATGAATACATTTTTGTATCAAACTTCCAGATTTTTTTAAGAAGACAAAAAAATTTTTTTGGTAAATTTTGTAGCAAATTTGCTTCGTAGATTGCCTACCGAAATATCAGATAATATATAAATTTATGTAAGAATGGACGTCTAAACGAATGCTGATAAAAAAATATTCCTTATATTTTAGGTCTGAACATTCAGCATTGGAAGAATTTATACGATGAGTTCTTGTTCAAGCTGAAAATGTGGCAAAACAAATTCGAAAAACTAACACCGACTGACGAGTAAGTAGAACTTTTGAATATCGCTATTTGATATAGACATATACGTTTAGAACGACAGGGGGTAAAAAAGCGGGTAGTATTTTTTTATAGAAATCATGTCTTTTTTCACTTTTTTGGGGTGAAGAGGTCTTATATCTATATGTCTCCCCTCCCCGCTGGCCATAGTTTTTCTCTAAAAGTTCATATTTTTTGGATTCAACGAAAAAAAATGTGGTTGGTTATAAGGTCAAGACTGTTTTTTAGACCTTGGCCTTAAAACCAACCCCCTATAGATTTTTAGTAAAAGTTAAAATACCAAAGTAAAAATAGTACCCTCTGTACCCTCTTTTCAACGTTTTCTCCTCGATAACTGTTTTTTTTCCTAGTGTGTTTTGGCAAGTGGAGCGTGATCGCGGAATTGGCCAGTTACCTTAACAAATGTCGGCTATTTCATTTCATTTATTAACACTTTCAGGACTGAAACGTATCAAGATCTCTAGTTATCTTACTAAACGCCCACCCAATTATCTTAACTCTTCTTGAGCAAAATAGTTTTTTACGGCAACTGGTTAGGTGGTGTATATAACGGGATGAACGGACAAAATAGTATATACAGTCGCTAATCCCATACTGGATTCCTATACGGGATTCCCTTGGGATGTTTTCAGTTCGTACACCTTTTTACGAATCACTTAGGGTTTTTGGACTGGAATGGTGCTACCGTCAATTGAAGACTTCGTATCTCGAGCTCAATGGTTGACGATAGCATCAAAGAATGGATGGACAGAAAGTGATAAAGAAGCCAAGCCAAAAAAAGTCAGTCACTCGCCACAGCGTCCAACCCAAAAGGAAAATCGCAACCCAAAGGTTACTTATTATATTTTTTTTTGTTCATTACAGTTCCGCGCTCTAACAAAAATGATGAATAATCGACTGCTTTTTGGGAAAAAAATCTTAAAATCATGTCTTTTTACACTTATTTGTTCTATAAAAGCATCTCTTTTTGAACTTTTCCCCAGCACCAACGTCTTATTGTGGAATTTTTTTTGCAGATGGTTACAAGTTTTTTCAAAGTGCATTAAGGTCAAGACAGTTTTTGTTGGGCTAGACCTTATAACTAGACACCCCTGTAGCTCTCTACTACGATAATCTTGTCAGTTGATGTTTTTTTGAAAAAGTTTATTATTATCTTAAATTACTATCTTAAAGATGACTGTCTTTACTAACTTTTGAAAAATGCTAGACACTCATTTTTGTGATAGCTAAAGCCATTCTTCTGTAATATTGAGTATAATTTCTACTAAAAAATGAGACAAAATATTAACTTCGTTATTCAGGTTGTGATTGATCCAGAAGCCGATGCTGAGAAGGCCAAGAAAAAGCTCAAGGCTAAAAAGGTAATTATAATTCAATTCATACGTCCCGGAAATATCTCCGATCGGTCCATTTGATGTGGCGGGATCATCATTTTTCCAATCGGAACAAATTTTTGGGAAAATGTTTAAGCGCATATGCAAGAGTAAAAATGGCCCCTAGGTTCCGGTAGTTTCAAAAGAAATTATTTCATACATTCTGAGAAAACCTAGTTGCATTATTCAAATTTGCACATTTGCCCCCTGGGAGTTAAAATGATCAGAACATTGCTTTGGTCAAAACAGAAATCTCGCAAACCATTTGGTTGTCGAGTTTTGACCGCAAAATCATAAAGTAGTGGAAAAATACAAATTGCTCTCTAGCGCCAACTTTTAAGTCATTTTTGGACTTCTTGGGTCATGGACCGTGGTTACTCCCATGACTCATGGTTACCCCATATATGAAATTTGATCGATTTCTGAGGTGTATTTCAAGATTTCAATTTCCCGGAATCCATCATAACCATAACGATTTTGCTCATAAATTATGAGTGATAAATTTTGAGGTTTAAACCTTATAACATTTTATTATTTTAGGACGCAGAAGACCGTCGGAAGCAAATGCGCGCAATGATAGCCGCACGAAAAAAGGCAATGTCGACTAGCAACTTGCCCAATCAACTAGAAATGCTTTAGGACACAAAAAAAACTCTTCAACTTCACATGCACACCCCCAACCTCACGAAGATACTACCCAAAAATACTACAAAAAATCACATAAACAAAAAAAAATCACATAAACAAAAAAAAATTCACAAATATAGCCTGCCGTATTTCCTGTCATTCCAGATTATACAAAACTGCCTTCACTGTTATTTAAATCACATAATAATACAAATAACAGTTTGACAAGATTGATTTTCGGTTTAGTTACTTCGATTGCATAAAGCAGGTTTTGAATTACAGGACATGGTTATAAGGTCAAGCCTTGAGACTTTTTAGGGATTTTCCAATTATTGCACTTTCATTAGGTCAAGAAGATGTGAAGATATCTTTGCACTTGCCTGACTGTAAAAGTCATCTTCTTGTCATGTTTTTGTTTAACCATAAAAATTAAGAAATGGGTGCAAAATGTCAGTCGGGTTTTTTAGGGCATCTCACGGAAAACGTTTTTCATAAAATTTCCGTATAGAACCACATTAATGACAAGGTGCGCAGTTAACCGTCCACAGAAAAATCTGAAAAGTCGAACAAAACGGTTAATGGCAAAGCCCGGACGGTAAACCGCAAATAGTAAACCTGAGGAGATTCCCCGAGTCTTTGGTAATACAAAAGAGTTCACGCAAACAAATACTTTATTTGGTGGTATAATTTACGGCTGATAAATTTAATTTGATAATTAATAATTATCAAGAAATTTTATATAATATTAATTTTACCGTACAACGTAACGGGGCTTGTTAATTTCGACCCGGCAAAAACAACTCACAATATAATACATGCGCCTGAACACTGACTCTAAATTGTGTATTTTAGTCTACATCAGAACACTCCAAACTAGCGAGTTCGCCAATTTCCTATGTAAATAACACGAACAAAAACATTAGAACAATAGGCCAAACTAAAAATAAGAAACGGAAAATTAACGGGTCAATGTGTAGTCGTTACCGCGCGAAATTTCCCACACAAAATTGGTCCGTTAACTGCGAAATAGACGGTTTATTGTCGGGCGGTTGCACCCTGTGTAAATTGCAAATTATCAAAAAGATGCCATGGAATTGTATGCTATAAACTCTGCTATTAACAACAGACAAACAGGTAAAGCACTCATTAATGTTCATCGACATATGTTACATATGATATGTATCAATTTCTTTAGATCTGGGCAATTCCCGAAAATTTCATCTGGATGAAGTCAATTCATAGTTTATTCATCATAACATATTTATTCTGATATTTCGGCTTACGCCATTTTCAAAGATGTAGCGACTGATTATAATACATAACAAATGTTGTATCAGAATGTTGCGATATTTCAGAATGTTTCTAGAATATTCTCGAATGCGATATTCTAGAATGTTAATGTATCTAAAATAAAGTTAAATTACGCTATTATGTAAACATTCTAGAATATCGCAACATTCTGTACAACATTTGTTATGTATTATAATCAGTCGCTAAATCTTTGAAAATGGCGTAAGTCGAAATATCAGATAAATATGTGATGATGAATAAATGAATGTCTCGAATGATGAATGCTCAAAATTCATGATACAGAGATGGTTATAAGGTCAAACTCAATTAACATTAAAATAGCACTTGAAATAACTGACCTCACCTCATAAATCCCTGACCTTATAACCATACCGATCTGATCCTTGATAGAACTGCAATGAGTCCAATGCCAACAATACTTTCAAATCAATATTTATTAAAATATAATCTCAATGTCCGATTGCACATATCACCAAGGTTTAAGAATGCGTTAACTGATTGTTTCGGTTAGAATGAATTGTATTATTTAAACTGGCTCGAAGCTTAATTCATTGAACAAATGTGAAGGCTTGTTCCAAATGTCTTGTTTTTAATCGACCCATACTTCAAAATAAATTACGGCAAAAATTACCCAAATGTGACGAAAATATCAGACCCTACAACCAGCCTACCTTTCGGATCTTAAACTTTATAAAAAAAATATAACAGACCTTAAAAGTTTTAAGTTGAAACCTAGATATTAACCTAAATTGTGCCTTAATTACCACAGCGGTGCACCGTATAGTAAAAATGTTTATTGCTATATTGATTAATAATAAAAACTTTATAATTAAGTCTTTTATAAATCTAATGTTAAAGTATAAGTCGAATAAAGTTGGGAAACATATTGTATTCCGTAAAATAAAAACGGCATATATAATTAAGTCTAGCCGAGTTTGAGAATAAATTGTGACAGGGTAAATAATAAATATATAACTTGAAAAACTTTGCATGCCTAGTTTATATCCTTTAAACAACCGAACGAACTTCAATTGAGACACCCGAGTTCAAATGGTTAAGCGGCGATTTTCGAAAAATATATGGTAATTAATAAAATTTTATTACTTTAAATACGTTCACAATTTAAATTTTCTAACTGAACTTGAAAATTTAAGACCTGAGTGAATCCCTAATTTGGCAGCGGGCTTCAATTTATGCAAAAATATCCACGAAAGCTTATTCATTACCTTTAATCATTCTGGTGAAGCAAACAAGGGAAACTTATATGCACCTGTAACAATGAACAATGAACAATGAACAAATGAACAAATGAACAAATGAACAATGAACAAATGAACAATGAACAAATGAACATGGTAATTTTTATGTCATTAGTGGGTTAATTATTTGAGATAAGATCAAGCCCGCAGCCGTCAATCAACTTTCTATTTTCTGTTTACAATTTACTTGTTCATTCTTCTTAAAAGAATGGGGTTATAAGGTTACATAAAATATAATAGACAATAGATAATGGCTCTAATATTGTGTAGGTAAATAAGTCATCGTATATTCCGACTAGAAATACTGCAGTCCTCGTCCCCAAATCGGCAACAAAAAGGGAAACAAAAACCTTACCGATTTGGGGACGAGGACCGTTATTGTCATATTCTGTCAAAAATCTGACATCCAAATATGAGATTTCGTGCCGGACAATTGGAAAATTGCTATTTCCGTCGGAATATATTTTAACAAAATTTTAATGAAATCAAGGTCTTTTAAAAACCTGACTCGACTTTATAACGGTCAAAAGGGCAGACCTTATAACCCACCCGCTGTAATTATAATATCAATCAGGTACTCTACCAGTCATCTACCTGATTTGAATAAAGTCGAAATTAAAAAAATAAAATCCTAAGAAAATGTGTATGATTTTTACTAAAAATTTTCTAACAGGCCTAAATTAAAATTTATTAAATCACCATAAATCGTTAACAAGGTCGAAAACGTACAACAGAAAATATCCTTTATGAACTAATGCAAAAATAACTTGTAACGGTCGAAATATACGACCTTGTGACAACCCATCCATTTGATTATTTTAGCCGACTCTTGGTGATACCAACACCATCAACATATTATAGAGTCTATAATATAGACTACTTTATTGTCCGCTTACAAAACAAGGTTTTCCAATTGAACGGGTACAACCGACTCACAGAAGGACATCAGTTTAAATTATTCATATACAGGGGCGACCTCCACTTCCGCGATTCTTCAGAAACGGGAGAATGGTTTCACTCCAAAAAAATCGGGAAACGGACAGAATTTTATGAATGGTAATGGTTTCTATTAACCGTTTCGTTTTACGGGACGTTATTTGTAAAATCCCAATGATTGTGAAAAAACTTTCTTTCAAAAGACGTCCGTCAAGGGTTGAAGATCACTTGAATGTCGCGAAATAGTCAAAAAATGGCTAAAAAACTAAAAAATTCTTTAAAAATTTGTTCTCTACTCACATGTAACATGGGATTTCTCATATTGTCGAAATAGTGCAAATCAAAATTTTTAAAAATTCGTTTAGAGGTTAGTCTATTTAAAAACCTACAAATTGAATCGTGGCTCAAACTATTGGTATATAGGAATTTTGTACAATCTGTAGTTATTTCGAATGTGTGGGCACTTTTTGAGAGAGAATTTCAATATCAATTTCTGAGCATTAAAAATATGAAAAACGTTTAAACCCTCCGAAAAAATGACTCCGCAGACACCCCTGTATAAATTTTTCGTATGTTAATCTATATTTAAAAGTATTTATATAAAAGTACATTCGGTTAGCGTAGACGTGGCTCCAGGAACTAGGCAATTTTTTTGTTATGAAGCGCATATTGCATCAAATCCGAATGACTTACTTTCATTATTTGGAAGACAGTTTAATCTCCATAAAGGCATTAAAAAATGAACTTCGTATCTAAATAAACATGTTTTTCTTTGTTTTCGGGGTTTCCAAATGTTCATAATTCCCCGTCCACATCTTCCATTTGTTTTACTAGTTGTTCGAGGTTTGTGATCTTTTGGTTCGAG
The DNA here is from genome assembly GCA_004367875.1 of Oikopleura albicans. Taxonomy (NCBI): domain Eukaryota; kingdom Metazoa; phylum Chordata; class Appendicularia; order Copelata; family Oikopleuridae; genus Oikopleura; species Oikopleura albicans. The sequence continues at coordinate 11,206 of SCLG01000420.1, forward strand.
TGCTTCACCTGGAACTCGGCGAGCTCGACGAGGTTCTTCGCAAAAGCCGAAACCCGTCTAGATGAGAACTGCTTCAACTCGTCCTTTCCCAGGGAGGATAACTTATCAAACGTTTCTGCTGCTACCTACAAAAATTCAATTACAATGGTTGCTTTGCTCTTAAGGAAAAACCAGACCCCCCTGTACAATATCTCTGCATTTTCAAAACATAAGACCTTGACATCTGATCAAAAATATTCACCATGAGACCTTAAGGTGCTTCGAAAAATGTTGAAAAAAATGTGCTTCGAAAAATGTTGAAAAAAATGTGCACATTAATAATGGAGCAACTAAAAATTGTATACACAAATCGCCTTATTTTCAAACTCCAGCTGCTAAGCATATAGGGACTGTGAGACATTTTGAAATACAAATATTTGGATTTTTCAAAAAATATTGGCGAATACAAAATTTGGAAAACTTGAAAAATCTTACAGGGGGTCTGGTTATAAGGTCAAGCCCTCAAAAAATGACTTGACCTTAATGCACTTTGAACAAATGACTTGACCTAATAACCATCTGGAATTTTTTTTTCAACAAAAAGACCTTTAGGAAAGAGTTCAAAAAGACATTATTTTATAGAAACAAAAGTGTAAAAAGACGTGATTTCAAGGCTTTTTTTCCCAAACAACATGCTTCACAAACAATTGGCTTGACATTACATATTGGTATTACAGTCACACCTTGGGACCTTATAACCAGACCCCCTGTAACAAAACGTACCCGTTGGCGCGTTTCGCAGGCGATTATGTCTTTATTTTTCACCCTGGCAGCATCCAAATCGCGATTTTTTCGGTCCAAATTTTCCATGCTTTTTTGGCGTCTATAAAAAATGAAATATAACTCGTTCATTACGGCCGAACCGCTAACCTACCTATAAAGGAGATCTTTGGCGGCATCAGACTCGGCAACGTAATAGCGAAGAATATCGGCAAGTTTCAGTTCGGTATCAGTACCCATTCGACCCTCCCACTTTCGCACTTTTTGAAAATTGTTAGCTATACAACCAATTATTTTGTCCAGTCCTTCTTTTCGCGAGTCAACACTTAATAAAAACAATAAATTGTTTAATGTCAAACTGACAGTACAATTCAGTGACATTATACTATGGAGCCTTATTCCCCACTTTTACTAGAAATCAATATTCACAACTATTGATGACTCGCTATAACATTTATTTGGCCGTGAATTCGATGCAACTACATTTTACTTGATTTTATTGCACTGTTTAAAATGACTTGTGTTAACGGAGCGTAAGTTTTCGCTCCAAAAAGCCAAAAAAGACATGATTTATGTGGAACAAAACTCACTTGACCTTATAGCGGTTAAAATTTCAGACTTTCTGATCTACCAAATTTCTTTTCTCTATAATTATTGTCTCACTATGGTACATGACACGCTTAAAATATTAGGCCCGCTGTGAATAAACTAACTTGGACTTAGTCATGATATAATATCATTGATTATATTAACTCATATTCACCTGGCTGATTCGACTGTCACGCCACGATTGAAGATGCCGATCAGCTGGGACATATCACTAGCAATTGATTTATGTGCTTCGGCCGTTGCATTGGCGCGTTTTCGGCCGTTAACAACGCTAAAGAATTAAAAATCAGGATTGTGTTGGCGTTGTTGGTTATATGGTCAATATATAATAAACTGACTTGACATAAATGAATTAAAAAAAACGCACTTGGTATTATAAACATTTGAAAAAAAACTGTTTTTCACGAAGAAAAAACTTGACAAAGACATGATTTTTATAAAAAAACAAATGTGCCAGCGCGCGGAGATCTTCGTATACGGTCTTGTATATACAAAAAGTTTTTTTAAAGACATCATTTTTTTGGAAATTTATATCCAATCACTGATTGGCAATCACCAAACAAAAGTTCAAAAAGACATGATTGATATTGAAAAAAAACTGACTTGGCCTTATAGTTTGCCCTTATAAATAATAAGGGCACGTTTAACTGTAACTAGTTAGTGTACCTACCGAGTATGATATTCGGTAAGCCAATTTTTTTTCTCTTCGAAAAAGTCGTCAGGGTCGATTACTTTGTCCGCTATAATTGTATCAATTGCTTGCTGTCCTTTTGAGAACCAACCGGTTATGCGTTCTTTGGCGTTTTTACCGCGCACATTTAGATCACCATCGTATGTTAAGAAAATACGCAAATCATGATCGTTCCTAAAATAATAAATATTTTATGAGTAAACGGGTATGCTGTGTATGTGTTGTACACTTAGTATTACCGAGGTAACATAATGTACTGGTCATTTTTTTTTGCAAAATTGTGTCTTATTAAAAAGAAGTTCTTAAATTAAAAACTTAAAGCGTTTTCTTACTTAAGTTTGTACAAACCGAGCAAGTTAGAAAATTTTACATTTGTTAAAAAATAAGCAAGTTGTTTCAAACAATTCGTAACACTTTCACAACCCTGAAACTGTTACGATATGTGTATTTATTTTCACTGTAGGGGCATTTTTATAACCAACGCCCCTGTACATATATCGGAAATGGGTTACATATGGTGATGGTATAGCGAATGAATGATTACGTATGTCGAGCTTTACATATGTAAACTATAGTTGCTCAGATGTGGACAGCCAAAGTATTTCGAAAATTTAATTTCAGTTTAGACTCTAAACTTTAGAGGGTTACACATTACCGTAATAGTTCATGTTGACAAATGCGCGCAATAAACAGCTCGTGAATTGCTACTGCTTTTTTGAAGAGGGCCAGATACTCGGCTTCGAGTTCTGCTTTTAAAATTTCCACTTGGTCCTTTCCGAGACGATCCTCATCTTCCTTCATTTTTTGGAATTTTATACTAGAAAGCGTATATTATTACTTTTTAGTGGGACCAAAGCAGAGAGAAATTATATCATCACAATAGGGTAAAAATTAAATATTATTTTATTTGCACCGGAATCATCCGGATAAATATTTTGTTTAGGCAAAAACAAACAAAAGAATAAAGAGTGTAAAAATGTCTAGAACACTTAATAATCTAGTCTGAAAATACCAGTCACTAATTGCACAGATTATTGCAATACCTCAAAATGATCCTGTAAGCATGGCGTATGAGATTTTTCATGTTTCATTCTTTTTATAGGATGACTTAACCGGAAAACTGTTGAAATTGATGTTTGGCCCCTTTTATGCATCCTTTAAGTCAAAAAGGGTCAAATTTAGGCTTTTAAAACGAAACTTATCATTAACGTGAAAAATTAATCGAACGAGTATTATAATATTGTTTTTGCTGTAATTTGCTGTAATTTGACAACCTACAGAAATCATATTAAAAAAATGATCCCGTCACTAGACCTCCAGCTCCCTATCGGGCGAAATATCAGACTAAATGATCAAGTGTCTCCTTTGAAACCAATAATTTTCCTATCCCCGCAATCACAAGATCCGACATTTGTGCGTGAGTTTTATTTATAATCTAATAAATACCGTTTATCGTCTATGAGATATAAAAGCGTTGATTCAATACTGAAAACACTCGTCATTAAACAATCTACAGTGTAGATTATATACTGTACTTAAAATGCGGATTTATGGTAGCAAATTTAGTAGTATCAATTTACAAAAAACGCCAATATTCACACCTGGATGATTCGAAGTCCGGTTTTGGTGGCTTTGGCGGTATAAGAAGTCCGGCATATCTCTCATTTTCTTGCAGGGAAGTGTGGAGCCAGGCAAAATCATGATGGCTTCGTATCACCTTTTTAATGGATTTAAGAATTTTTTAATACAGGGGTCTGATTATAAGGTTAGGCCCAAAACTTTTTCAGTAACCCTGTTACGGGATTTCATACCAACAAGCGTGAAATCGTTATGTTTGGTTATTTTCACGTTCTAAGTAAAGTATGCGTAGAACATTGTCTAAGGGAAACATATACAGGGGGTGCGGTTTAAAGATCACGCGAAAAAAACTGACTTGACCGTAATGCATTTTTAAAGCGAAAGTCAAGTTTGACCTAAAGGCCTCAAGTGTGCAAAAATGACTTGACGAAAAACGCCACCGTCTGTACCATTTATAAAAATATAAAATCACTACTATGATAAATGCTTTAATAGCACCACTTTTGAAAAATCCCAACGTAACTTGTATTCAGAGCCTTTAGATTCAGTGTAACTTGGCATGGACGTTTTGACAACAATTGTGAATTTTACATTTTCTTTTTCCGATATTGCATCCGAAATTTCAACTGAAAGCGGTGAATTGTGTGATTTTTCATTATCGTCTTTTTCATTTGTCACGTGAATTCCATTGGGCGAGCTGAGCATAATCTTAAAAAATGGCCACATAAATTAAGCATTAAAACTGCAGACAAAAATCCAGATCTAATAACGTTAATCAATGTACAGATATTCACAGATAGTACAAAGGGGCTGAGTTATATGTATAACTTATAGATAAGATAAACTAGGGTAGTATGAAGCTATTCCGAAAATTTTACCCGCAAGTAATTTAGTTTTGTTGTAGACCAAAAAGTCACGCCGAAAAAAGTCTAAAATTTATCTTTGTTCGGAGATTTTATAATCCGTCCTTCTATTTTTTAATATTTTGATTACAACCAGCAATACTTTTAACATTTTATTTATTGGACAAATTAGACCTAAATGTTAGCTGTCTTATTATTTGAAAAATCAGCCAAACTTGGGCTAAATTTCAAAACAACAAATAATAACGAGAATTAAAATAAATAATCTCTTCGGAAAATTAAAAAAAAAATAATGTTAATTCTTGTTCTTTGATTTGTATGTTTAATTTATTCATGTCATGCACATTCACTTGAATAAGCAATAAATTAATAATTGATATATATTTCTAATATATATATATATACTTGGTGTAATATCTTGAGAATAATGATGGCCCGAAATTGCCTTGGCAGATAAGATGAGGAGTTAAGCTAAAACCCAATTAATGAAAAACGGTAGGGATAATTTTTACTCAATTGAACTGAGTCATTTAATTATTGTAATACACCTGTATTACAATTGAGTGTTCATAAGGCGTAACTGTTGCACGGCAGAGATCGGCATATTTTTTTTTTCTTACCCTACCCTTCCTTTTTCCGCGGGTCAAGCCGGGTCAAATACCGGGTCTGACCCGAGCACGAAAAACGGGCACGGTTAGTAGGAATTAAGGTTTGTATAATATAATGTTGCTTATCTAAATTGTTTAAACCGGATACCTTAACCCCGGACAAACAGTATAAATGTATTAGGAGCCTATTATAATTTTCTCTGATGCGCGTATTTTGAGATTCCTATAGTTTTCTATACTAATTAATCCTTTTTTTATCAAATAGTCTCTTGGAAATATTCTCTTGAAGTGATTCGTGTTCCAATTTCTTTTCGAAATATACCACACCATAAAGACCAACATATACCACACATCGCCAAGTAGATCAAACAAAAGAAAATCGTTATTAAGAGCTTAATTTAAGTGAAAGACTTGCACATAATTTATTATCTATATTATCTACATGTTCAGTCCAGTAACTTTGTCAAAAAGGCACCCACGAAAAACACATCGAAGTAGATATTTTTGGAATCAATAAAAATTTTACCAAAAAGATAAACGATTGTTAAAAAATCCATTTTATCGTCACAAAATTGATGAGATATAACTGCGAATTTGAAGGTTATTTATCATATTCCGGTCTCGCCAAGGCAGCATCAAGAGCAGTATCAATATTAGAGTAAATATACAAAATAATATTCGTTGAAAATTTTTACATGAATGATGATTTCATAAAACTCATATCTGGGTAGAAATGATATGAAGGTTTTTTAAGTCCGTCAGTCATCCAAAAAAAGCGTAAAAAGACATGATTTCAAAGATTTTTTCCCAAAACACATACTTCAAAAAAAATTGACTTGACCTTAGTGCAAGAAAAAAATGACTTGACCTTAGTGCAAAAAAGATGACCTGACCTTAGTGCAAAAAAGATGACTTGACCTTATAGCGGTCACCTTTTGTGACCTTATAACCAGACCCCCCTGTAGATAATTTGATACAGTCTCAATTAATACCCAATTTTCACCAGAAAAGTGTCCCAACGTAAAACTTTTAAACATCACAGTCCCAATTTGTTAATTGAATACGTCAATCGTATACGAGATATCGCCAACTTTGTAAGTTTGGCATATATAAAACTCAAAAAATGTGATAATCAACTCAAAATGAACTCAAAAGTTAATATATGAGTAATCTCTTTGTAAGTCATTTAACCCTTCCTGAATTGGATGATCACCATCATAAAAAACCATTTCGCAATACAAATTTTGGACTAAAGCAAATATCCCCAAAAAACTATTCTGCGCTTCTCTCATTCTCTGTCTGTTCATCAAGCTACTTTCTAGCCCAAGAATAATTAAAAAATCAACATAAAGTAATAAAAATGTAAAATAGGATCGCAATTAATTCATCAACTAAAAATGAAGTCACCATTCTTGTTTAGTATTATGTTTGTATTTCACATCCTCCAATCCACAAATCTTGATATTTTAAAATACTTTGCTCAGCGTATTGTGTTTTTATTTTACGTGGAAAAGTCAACGATAGACGTCTTTTTAAGTGGCTTACTAAAATAACAAAATCGATTTTGATTTGTTGTAAAGGTTCATAACTTATACATGTACATACATATGTATTGGGTCCCTAAA